>VDFB02072436.1:0-25250 GCA_007258455.2 Sequoia sempervirens
AAAGCAACTAAATAAACTAAATGACTGATTATGAATGCAAAGATAAGAAATGTGCAATGTTTGAAAACACAATGTGATATGCAAACATGAACTAAAGTATGAATGAATGCAAAACATAAATGAAGAAGGCTGAATCAAAGTGCACCTAGGCATTTGATGAAGAATATGGAGTGTCCTGAATGCTGGTAGAGATCACTAAAAATCACCAGTGGGACTCATTCACCACTGATGGCGAATCAGTCCTACTTCTAATGAAAACTCCTGAAAATTGGTTTATGAGTGTTGGGATCCAGAATCTGACAAAATCTGGATTTACAGCCTTAAGGTGGGACTCATTTTCCATTGATGGTGAATCAATCCTCTCCCAAAATTCTGTGAAATCAGGGACCAATTTTGTAGCACCAGATCTGATGTTTTCTTCTTGTCGGGTCGACAGAGTCAAATTTGCAGAAAACAGACTATAGGTTGTCTCCAAGCTTGAAATAGGTTTTGATTTGACTTAAAACACTTTGTTGACTTCTTGACCTCCTTTCAACACCTAATTGCTTGATAAATCTGCATACACAAGTTTGCAAACACACATGCAAAAGGGGAAAAATGGTTAAGGGTTAGGTTATAGGGATTTTCCTTGGTCAAATCCCACTTTGGTAATCAAACCCTTAATGAAGAAATGAACAAGGAAAGATGAATAACAACATGCAAATGTCCTAAAATCACCTCAACCTTGTTGGAGAAATATGAAGATATGTCAATGGTTGCTCTAAGATGTTCGATTGATGCTTGATTGAATGATGCAAATTGCTTGATGAATGCAAATGAACTCGATGATTGAATGATTGTAGGAGATGTAAAATGAGAAGATAGACACTTATTTATACACTCTTGTGCATTAGTAACCTAATGATACCTGATCACAGGCCAACATAAGGTAATTTTGAATAAAAACCTGAAAGAAAATTTAAAATATTTTGAATTTGGAGCCAAGAGGGACTCATTCGCCACCTATGACGAATGGGTCCCACCTTGGACTTGAAAGTGGGTGTCAAGAATTAAGTCACATTTAATGTTATTTGTCGGGTTTAAATTCAAAAATACATTTAATTAAGCCTTACAAGGGCATAAAGGGGTCATGTAAAGCATACAAAAGGTGTAAATAGTGAAATTAAGCCTAGAAAAGTGTGAAATATTGTTACAAGACTTTACAACACTTCAAAATAGGACTTGATAAGTGTTGAAAAGGTGATTTTTAGGTGAATTATAATGAATAGAGTCTAGAAAAGTGTAGAAATGTTTTAAAAAACTTTACAACACCTTCACAAGATGTCTTAATGTGAATGTAAAAGTCACATTGCAACATTAAATCAAAGTAAAACAGGTCAAGCATCACGAGAGAAAGACCTAAAAGACCATGAAAATGTCAAGGAGCCATTTTTCTATGGTACATAGGGACTTTTCCACTGAGCATGGTTTGCAACATCAACTTACAATTCCATACACCCCTCAATAGAATGGTGTTGCTGATCGAAAGAAAATAACTTTACAGGAGATGGCCAACTATATGATTCAGTCACGAGATATGCATTCTTCTTTTTTGGCTGAGGTAGTTAATTGTGCCAATTATATTAAAAAATCATATGCCTCACAAGGAATTGTGACATCTGACTTGTGAGGAGGCTTGGTCCCATGTCAAGTCCGATGTATCTACATTTAGAGTCTTTGGTAGTGAGGCTTGGGAATTCATTCCTAAAGCTCAGCGAAAATCCATGGAGAGGAAGAGTCAACCACTCATATTTGTTGGCTACTGTGAGGATGTTAAGGCATACAGGTTGTTTGATCTTGGTTCCAGAGAGGTCTTGTTTCAATGAGATTTCTACTTTTATGAGTGCTTTCCTTAGATGGATTCTCCATCCCCAGCTTCTTTTCCATCTCCTACTCCTCACTCCTCATATGTTGAGGATTACTCATCTCTTGAGGATGAGGATGATGCTCCAGCTATCCCACCACCTCTAGATATTCAACCTTTACCCAAGTGGTCTCACAATACTATTGATGTAGCTAGACCTTTGGCAGGCGATCCTTTAGACTCCCGTCACACTCGTGCACAAACATCAGGTGTTAGTCTTTTGAGTTATACCATTTTGGATGATCCTTAGAAGTTTTCAGAGGTGGTTAGCATTCCTGAATGGGATAATGCTATGGAGGATGAGTATTCTTCTTTGATGAATAATCATACTTGGGATTTAGTTCCTCTTCCTAAGGGAAGAAAGTTGGTTCAGTGCAAGTGGGTGTACCATACCAAATATGTTGCAAATGGTTCTATTGATAAGTACAAGATTCGTATTGTTGCAAAGGGTTTCTCTCAAGTCAAAGGCATTTGATTATTCTGAGACTTTTTCCCCTATTGCCAAGATGAATTCTATTTACCTTGTACTTTCCCTTGCAGCTTCACAGGGATGGTCAGAATTCCAGATGGATGTGAAGAGTTCCTTCCTTCATGGTGATCTTCATGAGGAGATTTATATGAAGTGGCCACATGGTTTTACTAAGGACTCTTCGCCAGTTTGTAGACTTCATCATTCACTATATGGTGTCAAATAGGCCCCTTGGGCTTGGTATGAGAAGATGGACACTTTTCTACTTTCTTCTGGCTTCATACAATGTCATTCCAATCCCACAGTGTACATTCAAAGACATGAGGGTGATATTTTGATCCTTGTGCTATATGTGGATGATTTGATCCTTACAAGTGGTTCATCCTCCATGATCCAGAATGTTCATCAAGCTTTGATGGAGTAGTTTGAGATGACATATCTTAGCCTTTTGCACTACTTTCTTGGTTTATAGGTTATTTAGTCTTCTAATGGGATTTCCATATTTCCGCAGAAGTATGCTTTTGACATGCTTTAGAGATTTGGCATGCTTGATTGCAAGAATTCCCTCACACCATTTCAGTCAGGTGTTGTATTGTCTTCCACTTGTACTACTCCTATAGTAGATGCTACATTATACAAGCAGTTGGTTGGTAGTCTTTTGTACCCGACACATTCTCATCCTGATCTTTCATTTCTTGTTGTTCTTGTCTTTCGATTCTCACATGATCCACATGAGAGTCATTGAAAAGCTTCCAAATGAATTTTGAGATATATTCAGGGCACCTCACATTATGGTATTCACTATGCATCAGGAGATCCTTGAATTATTGGCTTCACTAACTCATATTGGGTTGGTGATGTCAATGATAGGAAGTCCACTTCTAGCTTTGTTTTTTGCCTTGGCTCTGGTTCTATTACATGGTCTTGCAAGAAGCAATCAACTATTTCATTATCATCCACATAGGCTGAGTATCGTGCAGTGATTTTGTCCAACCAAGAGGTTTTGTGGCTTTGACAGTCTTTGATTGAGTTCGGTTTTCCTCCTGAGAGTCCCACTATTCTTTGGTGTGACAATCAGAGCACTTTCCATTCAAATTTCTCATAATCTAGTGGAGCATCAACGTAAGGCATATAGAGACCCACATGCACTTCATATAGTAGTTGATTCAGGATGGTTTTCTCACCTTGGAGTACATGCCTATAGAGGAGCAAGTTGCAAACATCTTCACGAAACCTTTGGCATTGCCTTGCTATCTTCAGCTACGATCAATGCTTGGTGTGAAGGAAGTTGTCCTTGGGGGGTCTTCATGAGGCCTTCTTTCCTTCATGTTTTTTACATGCTTTCATCTCTTTTTGGAGTGGATTTTTTCCCATAAGGTTTTCCCCATTTCTCCATTTTTTAGAGATCTTTTAGTTGTATTGGGTACCTCATCAGGTTTAGTTGTCGGGACCTATTCATGCTTTCTTTGCTTTTTTATGCATTGGTTTTTAAGAGTTGTTTAGCTACTCCCTAAGTTACACTTAAGGGGGGGTGTTAGAGTTATCATGTATTAGAGAATAATTAATTACTTTAATTAATTATTATTCTAATTCTCATGCACTTAAGCTAAACTTAGGTTTGCTTTATTAGTTAATTTAATGCTTTATTTACATTAACTAAAAAGCTAATATTAGATCAATTTGTCTCATCACACATGATGTTGACACTTTTCATGATCTAATCCCTTTTCATTAGGGTTGATCTTATAAAGCATTCATTCTCTCTTGTAATTATTCATTCTGTAAGTATTTTCTTTTTGAGAAATAACAAATCTTTCTTTTGCAGAGCTCTTGGGTGGAAGGTGTTTTGTTCATTGTTTGATCTTGTGGCTCATGTTATTCACAAATATAATAGGGTAGAGTGCTATGTACTTGTATTGAAAGTCTGGTATTGGTCTAAATATGTGGAGAAAATCAGCCAAGGGCATGTGAGTCCTTGTATGCCTTTTTTGAAACTATTTTTCAGTCCTTTGATGTTAGATATGAGATCCAAGTTTTCACTTGTAGGCTTGTCATATCATTGCCGAATAATTTTGTAGGTGATTCTTCATGAATTGACAAGGTGTAGGGCTTTGAATGCAACAATAAAAAATGGATCTTCAAGCTTCCTTCAATGACCTCTAAGCCTGCAACCTACACATTCAAAGAAAAAGGAAATGTTGTGCCATTTAGGGGCTTGCCTTAGTCAAACCCCATGTTAGTGTTTCCACTTCCACAATGAAAATGTCAATAATAGGAAAGATAAATGATAAGAAGGAATGATGAATCAACAAAGTACTGCAATTCACCACCCTTCAATGGATTCTTTGAAGGACTGAAGTCATGCACATCACCTCGAGGTCTTGGAACTATTTTGCTTGAATGATTGAATTACTTGGAGACCTACAGTAAGGGTTAGCCTTCACAAAAAATGATAACATAAACATGCATAAACTCACATAGGATTTGACATGATACAATAAATCACTAAAATGTTGTTCTTGAATTTCTTGATTGTGTTCTTGATCATACATTTTCTAATAATTTTCTAGATCTATCTTGTTAGTTTTCAAATGATGCAATAACTAGGTATTTATAGGCATTTATTCTAATTTCTTAAAAAATAAATCCCAATAGCCGACATTTGTAGTTTGATTTTCAAATGTTAAAATATAAACACCAACATATTCAATTTTGGATCTCAATAAAATAGGGGGACTCAGATGCCCAAGGGTGTCCCAATCCTAACCCTATTTTTCAAGAAATAAGGTGTCAGGAGAAAAACATTAAATAAATGCATTTGTTCAATGCTTGCAATTTCTCGAAAAATAGTAAAAATAGGCTATAGAATGCATGATTTAGAAAATTAGAGGGTCAATTAGGCTCAATAGTTTAGGGGGAAAAAAACATAGCGTGAAATTGTTAAGGGTGACAATTTACAACTACATTTAGCCCCCACTTTAGTGAGAGTATGAACTTACACTTAGACTCACACTAAAGTTGAAAATCTATGTCAACAAGGTTATGATTTTCCAAATGTTGAAGAGATAGGATGAATAAGGATCTAGAGGGAGTGCACAAGCCCCCAAGATCTAAGATACCATGTAAAACCAATATAATTACAAAGGAACACACACATGTATGAAATGCAACAAGAGAAGATACACAAACATACAATGCAAAATAAAATATAAAAGGAGGGTATGGATAATCACTGGTTAGAAAATTATGTTATGCTAGGATCCACACCAAATATGTTCATGACTCACACAATAAAAAAGTATGATATTTTCTAGGTGAATCACAAACGGAAGAACCACGGGCTAGTGAAGTTTGATATTCACTAGGTGATCCCCCAAGACAAGGTAGCAAAATGAGAAACAAACTAGGTCTAGTGAAGTTCGCTATTCACTAGGTGTGTGCCCATAATGAAAGAGAAAAATGAGAAACAAACTAGGTCTAGTGAATTTTGATATTCACTAGGCGTGCACCTATGTCAACCATACCAAGAGTTATACTCCCTGATAACTTTGATAAGGTGCTACAAAAAATGATTAAGATGCTATGCTAACACATCACTAAGTTCAATGGTTGTGAACAAAGTGAAGCAATAATGTTAATGTCAATGCAAAACTAATTCCAACGTATGTAAAAAAAGTGAAGCAAATAATGTCAATGTATGCCCCCACCTTAAAGAAATTGCAAAACACCATTCTATGAGCAATTACTTTAAGGTAGAAATGATAAATTCCATTCAACAAAAGGTCATAGGATATTATTTAGAAATCCCTATGCGAATGATATGTTTCCAAATAAAGCTACATCATGATAAGGGGTTACCCCCAAATTTAATGCAACAAACAACATAGAATACAAACACTTAAGAGATCCACGAATCTAGGATCAGTATATGTCTTTGCTACAATGATATAATAGAGCTTAGAAGTGACATCATTCCCCAAATGCTTGAGGAACAAAAACACAATGGAGGAAAGGCACAAAGATAAAACACACAAAATTTTAGGTCAACATGGAAGAGATATAAATTTATTAGCACCTTGCATCATCCCCAAAAGGAAAACACAAGACAAAAAATAAAAGACAAAGTTTACGACATATAGAAGAATGGAGATAAAAATAGAAGAATGTCATGACAAATAAGTTTACTTTGTATCTTTGTGCCAACAAAGCAACAAGGGTTATCCAAATAAAAATTTCAAATACAAAGGCATGCTAAACAAAAAAACATGAGAGATCACATCGCGTGCAAGAAAACACAAAGAACACAACAACATAAAGGAGTACCACACATGCGAGTCGATCTAAAGCAAATTGTTTGCATCCCAATCTTACTCATCATATAGGGAAGGAAAACAACTAGCCATTACAACAAGTTTCATACTAGGAGCATCACCAAGTTCAACATGTGGTGGGTCACTCTCATAAGGAGGATCATCACAATTTCCCCCATCTAAATTCATAAACTTTGAAAATAACACATTAAGCTCATTATGCAATTTCTCATAAATTTTAGAAATCTCATATTCATCATCCAAGTTAATAGGAGGTTTTCTAACAATGGCAGTTGTAATTTCTTGTTTCACTTCCATTTTTATGTTCATGTCTTGTTTTGGTAAAAGTTGTAATTCTTCTCGAGCCATCTAGATAGGTGTTTGACTTTGAGGTGTTATTTTGTTCTTTTCTTCCAAATAACAAGCAATAACACATCTATACCTACACTCTTTAGCATTTTGATTTCTTCTTGCACGGTTTTCAATTTGTGATGGGGTAGGAGTGGGTTTCTCAACCATTTTAAGGGAGGAACTAAAGGAACCATCGATTAGGAAACCACTATCTCTTTAGGTTTATACACTTGTTTTACCTTTGGAGGCATAAAAGGAATAATTAGATTGTCTCTTGGTCTTTTATACAATATGTGTGGAGGGACTACAACATATTTACCTTAATTACTTGGAAGAGTCTTTGATTCGGGCATGGGTTCATCCATAAATGGCGGAGGAGGAACAATCATAGTCTTATCAGTTTCAAGAATATTGGTAAGGGATAAATTTGTTATGTGCTTTGCCTTAAAATTTTGGTATAATCTGAAAAATAAATCCTCAATAGGCTTAATAGGTTCCATAGGTTGCAGCCAAAAGAAATCCAATGAAAAGTTTCCACAAGAAGACAAAGGATTAAACCCACTATGATGCACTGTAAATATCTCGTTTTCAAATGGGAACTTTATGCACTTGTGAATAATTGACAGGATGACATTCATGGAGTGTAACCATGAGTAGCCTAATTTCACATGGAATTGGTTCGATGTCGAGATGATGGAGAATGATACATCTAATTGTTTTGGTCCAAATTTGAGAAGAAGAGTGATCAAACCTATCATAGGGTGAGAAAAACCATCACAAGTTTTCAACCATGCTTTGGATTGTTCATAGGAATCTTGATAAAGTTCATGCATAACAAGAATTCCTCAATGATCACATTCTCTACACACACGAGATCAATGAGTATCCCAATTGTAGGATTTTCATTTATACACCTGATGATATAGAGAGGAACATCAGGTGCATGTATAGATGCACCTATATGGGTGAAAGCAATGTTGGGTAACATAGTGGTTTGGCCCTTACAAGGTTGAATGGCTATGAGAGTGACCATATCTTGTAGGTCATCCTAATCACACTCTTATCATCATTTTTATCATTATTCATGTAATTATTTATCAACATTCATCTCATCATTCGTAACATCACAAGCTTGCACAAAGTTAGATGAATGGTTTGGTAAAAAAATGCAAGTTTTGGTTAGGCAGGGCAACATACTTATTCCCTTGATCATTAACACCACCCAACTAGATGTGATTAGAATCAATGAGGTCTTGTACTTGATGTTTGAGATGCATGCGTCATTCTGTATCATGTCCATTTGAGTAATGATATTGACAATATGCATTTGGATTGTAACTTGGAGGTAGAGGTTTGATTGTGTCCATAGGTCTAATTGGATACAGTCAGATTAAGTTCTTGTTCAACAGTTGCAACATGATCTAATGGAGGGAGTTAGGTAACTGGGTAAATTATCTATCTCATGATCTAAATTGGTATGGGGTTGAACTTATTGTAGCAACTTGAGGTTCAATGTGGTTGGTTGTTTGAGGTGTATGTGAATTGATAAAGTTCTTGTTGTGCTTCTTGAATGGTTGATAGTTATTTTGAGGAATGAATTTAGATTTATTAGTTGGAGTCAATGGAGATGTCTCTTCATATTGACTAACCAAATTTTGATAATCCTGAAGGGCCATGCACAAGTGTGTAAAGGATGGATATTTCATCAACAAGATTTTATCCCTTATGCCTGGTTACAAATTTTAAATGAACACTCTTTGAACATCCTCATCGAGAAGTAATAATTATTTGTGAGTAAAGTAACTGATAGCGCACTATAAAGTTTGTGACCTTTTCATTTAAGCCTTTGTTTGCATCGTGCTAAATCAATTAGTGTAATTTTAGGTCTAATGTTTACTTGGAAATGTTGGAGGAGGGCCTCAACAAGTTCATTGAAAGAGTGGATTGATTTATTCAACAATGAAGAAAACCATTCTAAAGCCATGTCTTTCAATGACCTAGGAAAGAGTTTAGCCAAGAGTTTATCTTAAAAAATGAAGTCACTACACAAGGATTTATATGCCAATATATGATTGCTAGGGTCTCCTTTACCATTGTACTTGTCAAATCGGGGTGTCTCTATGTTTTGTGGCATCAATGTTTTCATGTTTTCAAGTGAAAATGGGATTCTTTTGACATATTACATTAGTTGTCCATTTTGGTTTTTATTCAACGTTCAGATTTGTTGTTGAAGTGAGGTTACGTTTTGCAAAAGTTGGTTAATGGTCAAATCATTGGTTGACATGTTTTGGGAATGTGGTGAATATGGTGGGATTGTGTATGTTCTTGGTGGACTACTAGTTTGCAAATTTATGAGAGGGGATGAAACTTGGGGTGTCGCATCTGATGACCCAAATCCATAAGGATTTCTAGTGGAAAGGCCTAATGTTGGAGTTATGCCAATGCTTTGTTGTATTGTTGAGGTGATAGTTGGATTTGTGTATGTGAGAATAGAGGCTATAGTTGTAGGGAAGGAGAATTGATTTAATCCTTGGCTTTGAGTGCATATCAAAGCTTGAGCACAACTAGCCATTGTAGGTACATTAGTATAGTGGCTACGCAAAACCTCTAATCCTTGAGAATCACTAATCAATTTTCTCATGCCATCTATTATAGGGACTGCTATGCCCGATATATATTCAATACTTACATAGTATTGAAGTCCTAGATCTTTGTCTAATTATTTCAGTTTATCTTTGAGAACATGGGAAATTGTAGTCTCAACATCTGTAAAAATCGTTGCTTGTAAGGTTGTCATTGATATGATAGCATTAGGGATAGAGTCCAAAATGGGTTGAGCATTGGCCATACTTTGCATGAAAGAGTTGGAAGACTCAAGATCCACATCAGATGTAACAACATGAGATGTCATAAGTATACAACTACGTCTCATTGAAGTACTGGAAATAGGATACCAAGTCGTGAAGCTCATGTGAGTTTTAAAACACTAAGTGTACCCAAGATGAAAACTAAACTATCAAATAACTAGAAAAAAAATACTCAAAACAAAATTCAGACAACAAAAGTAGAAAGAGAATACAAAAATAAATATTTGTGTAAAAGTTGGTTGAGCCAAAAGTAGGAGGACAGAGGCGCCCAAGGGCGTTTGTGTCATGGGTAGGTTTTCCAAAAATTCAAAGTTTGACTATGTGTAATTTTGCTCAAGGGTTCTGGGTTTGGTTGTAGATAGGTTTGGCAATGAATATTATTTTAGAATTTTCTCAATTTATACCAATGAGGTTCAAAATGCAAATGTGCAACAATGCTGAAAATGTTTGACAATTTTGAATGCAATTTTCAGATCTAAAATGCCATCATTGACTAATTCTAAGATGCAGAAGAACAAAAATGATGATTTTGATGCAATTTTGAAACCAATTAATGCACTTTTTTCACTTTTTGAGCTTATATGAAAGATGCCTAAATGAATGTAATAAAGAACTTCGAGTTAGAGATTTGCAAACCAACAAAAACTAAAGACATAGAGGTAGAGAAATGTGCAAAAAATTGCTGAGTGTCGCATGATAGAGGTGCCCAAGGGTGTCTATGTCTTTGATAAGGTATTTGAAAATTGAAAAAATAAATTTTTACTAGACTATCTAAGTGTTATGTTTCTGTGCAAACAATTCTGAAGTCACTATTTGTCTAAAATATTCTCAATTGAAGATAGTGTGACTCAAATGCAAATGTGCAACAATGTTTGAACAAAAAATGCCAATTGTGAATGTAGATTTTACCTAAATAACTGAAATAAACCTTAATGCAACCTATGATTTAATATGATGTGCAATTTTTTGAATTTTTGTGCTTTTTATGATGTAAAAGATGAAACCCTAAGTGAACAATGCAAAACTTAGATCTATAATTAAATTTTTAGAAGGTATATAATGTTAATAGTTTGGGTTCACTAAAATGAATCAAAGAAAAATAGAACCCTAGGTCTAAAGTGTAAAACCAAGGATTCAAATTTTGGATGTATTGTGTCTTTTTCTAATGTTTCATTAAGATGGAGATCAACAAGGTGTTTAGATTGACTTTCAACGATGAAGGTGAGCCAATCAAACCCAAATTTGCATCTTTTTGAGTCTTAGAATGAATTGGAATTGATTTTCCTTGATTAACCTAATTAGACTATATGCCCTAATATGAAAAATGCAAGACATCGACAATTGACAAACTGTGACAAGGATTTGCAAGTAGATCTAAGAAGGGAAAAGTGTTGTGTATCAAACCTAAAAGTTTGGTGTTGAGAGGTAGAATATGGGATAGAGTCACTTAGGGAGGTGGGTCCTTGTGCATTTTTGAAACTATTTTTTGTAGTCCCTGATGTGATTTAAGGATCCTTTTTAAATGAAGACTTGTGGATCCAACATCACATAATTTTGTAGGTGAGTTTCTATGAATTGACAAGGTGTAGGGATTTTAATGAACAATGTAAAATGGATCTTCAAGCTTCCTTCAATTCTTCTAAGCTCAAACCTGCACATTCAAAGAGAGAGGAAATGTTATGCCATTTAGGGGCTTGCCTTAGTCAAACCTCATGTTAGTGTTTCCACTTCCACAATGATAATTTCAATGATAAAAAAGATAAATGATAGAAGGAATAATGAATTGATGTTAAAGCCAACAGGTTATGATTTGAAAATAAAATAAAACAACCCCATAAAAATGCCACTTAATTAACCTTTAAAAGGTTAAAAAGAGTGATTAGAAAGTTCATTTGTGCATTGGTCATTTTGAAAACTTGATAGTGAGTGAGTGATTTAGCAATTTAGAGTAGAGTGGTGATCCCCTACCACATGCACCAGTTTGAATAGGTTAGGTGTCACAACCGCTCGACAACGTACGGTCCTCCGGTATGCACCCCTTGAAACCACCTCGTAATTTGTGCATTTTATTTTTCTTGCTTTTTCCATATTTTGAATTTGTTTCATTCTATTTTAGTGGATAGGGTCACCACAATAATGCATAGGGTGTTTGTTATAGTGCATAGAATAAAGTAACGCTTAGGGTTAGCGATTTAGCGCATAGAGGAATTGATTTAGTGCATAGGTGATTTGGCACATAGGGTGATTGAACTAGCACATTCATGAACTATTGTGGCACATAGGATATTTTAGTGCTCAGGGGAAGTTATTTAGTGCATAGATTAAATGATGTAGCACATATAATAGTTCGACGCATCGGGACTCTATTCCGATGCACAGATCAAATGAAATGGCACATATGATAGTTCGATGCATATAACCTCTGTTATAGCGCATTGATGATTTTTTATAGTGCATAGAGTTTTTTAGTGCATAGGAAGAGTGTTTTAGCACGTTGGTGAAATTTTAGACCAAATTGATGTTTTTCTTGATTAGATGCCTTGATTTTGATGATATTTGATTGTGTCAGCCTTTTTGTTGATGATGGTTGATGATGTTGATAGATTAGGTGTCCATTGATCTCATGATAGGTGAGATTCAATGATAGGATGATGATAATTGACCTCATGATAGGAAAGGATCAATGATAGTTTGATTGATTGATTGACCTCATGATAGGTGAGGTTGATTGATTGATTGACAAACCTCATGATAGGCAAGGTTGAAATGATTTATGAACCTCATGATAGGCGAGGTGCATTGATTGATTGATAAACCTCATGATAGGTGAGGTTTGAATGATTGATGAACCTCATGATAGGTGAGGTTGAATGATACAATGATGCTCATGATATTTGATCAAAGTCTCACCAAAGCTGATTAGATTGATAGGTTGATTTATTGATTGACTAATTTACGATTTTGTGATGATAGGAGCTGTTGATGATTTTGCAAATTAGGGAGAATTTACCGATGACATGGGAGTTGATTTCCCATCTGACGTAGCCTGAGACAATGATTATTGCACAATGTGGTTTGTCATCTCTTATCGATATTCCATAGATTAGGATTAATAGGGGTTTATGGACTGCCTTAGTAGAGAGGTGGCACAGTGAGCATAATACTTCCATTTTCCCACTGGTGAGATCATAGTGACCCCCGAGTATGTATATCAGATTCTATGGATTCCTGTGGTTGGAGAGCTCGTACTATATGATTCTTAAGAGTAGGGCAGGACAAATGCATCATGTCAGGTATTTGAGGATGATACCATATATGGCTATGAGATTCCTTGGAGGGACATGGTCGATGCTTACGCCACTTTTCCTTCTGTGCTGGTTGGTTTCATTGGAGGTTCCTTTGTCCTAATCATAGGTCAAAGGGATTGTTTGTTGGATGGGGTCAGATTTTGTAGAGCATGATTGCTTAGGGCATGAGATATGCATGGGGTTGTTGTATGCTTTCCCATCTGTACCATGATTTTCACTAGGTAGTCTACCTTTGGGGGGAGAGTTTATCAACTGGGGTCACCTTGCTTCAAGTTTGGGCCTAGGAGCATATAGCAGTCAGTTGGCTAGTTGGAGAGAGACAACGCCAGACCATGAAGCCATATGTACAAATTTATGCAGGTCGAGTTGCTTAGCCTAGGTTGGGAAAACTTGAGTATTGGAGGAGGGCATTGGATGATCTTGAGTTTGTGGTATGACGTCCTTATCTTGATTGCAAGTAGTGGCCTGAGGATGGCACAAAGATGCCATTTTTGTTCCAATCAATGTACCTAATCAGGTGGACATGATTTATCATTAAGAGATTCTCACTGCTGTGGGTACTAAGGCAGTATGGTAGAGTTCAGGGTATGGCGCAGGGCGTGGCTCACTATGCATGACAACGAATAGATGCGACTGACTAGGGACCTATTCTATCTTTTGATGTAGCAATTAAGCATTATCAGGGATTACAGGCCATCCTATGGGAGGTGCACCCAGAGATTATAGAGGCTCCGATATCAAAGGGGTATTCTCAGTACATGTTCGCACATTCATTCCCTCAAATCACCATTCCGGATGAGCCAGTGCCTTTATTAATGAAGGAGGGGGTAGTGAGGAGGGAGATGATGATGAGAGTGATGTGGGAGGAGATGAGGGTGGTGGAGGCCCAGGGATCGATGTTGGAGAGTTGAGAGTGCCTTGCAAGAGGTGACATGTTGAGGTTTGATTACCCTCACCACAATAGTAGACACAAATTGTTGTGCTACAGGTATAGGTTGAGATGCTGCAAGGTTAGCTAGAGCAGGTTTAGGCTCTACTAGTGTAGGTATAGGGAAAGATCTAGACATTGACGACTGAGAGGGATGCAACTAGGTAGTAGTTACAAGCCTAGCTCACACAGGTCTAGGCTTAGGGACATGCACAAGGACAGATGCAGGGGCAGATTACCACACTGACTTCTGAGAGGGATACCCTAAGATGTTGAGTTGATCAGGTTGAGGGCATCATTGAGAGACTACAATAGGCTACAACAACTACTAGGGCTACAGATTATTTTAGAGAGATAAGTCGTACCACACAGGTGGAAGAGTTTTACCAAGTCAAGTATCATGATGCAGTTCCTCCCAGCTAGCGAGAGAGTTTTGCACAGTCCTGGTTAGGTAGGTCCCGATCTTAGACCACTAGCATGGGTGTTACACAGCTACTTCCTGGAGATCAGAGAGATCCTAGTGCCAGTCTATTAGGTGGAGGAGGTACTGGTCATGTGATGCCAACACCGTCTGGGGGGAGCATGACATAGCTCCGATTTTTGATTTTTTTGATGCACTTTAGACATGTATACATTGATGTATATGAGACATTGATGATTTACTTTTTGATCTTGAGACATTACAATACATTTCCATTTTTGATATTGATGTATCTGTTTATACCTTTGCATATCCTTGTACACTTTGAAATTATGATTTTGAGGTTTTATGATATGTGGCGATGATTATGATCTATGTGTCTATATGTTTTCATGAAGGATGCCTATGATGTGTTGGGACTATGAATTTTTTTAAAATTTTAGTGGCTTACATTCATAAATTCCACAAGACAACCACATTTTGTGTGTAAAATTGCTATAATCCATTTCATATATCATATTCCCCAAGTGATCCCATCAGATTTGATCTTTTGACACACCAAAATCCCTCTGATCGTCACTAAGAAGGAGCCTCTAAATAAGTAATCCATATCGGCATGAGTAAGTCCATGTCTATATGACCCATAAGCTATAACCTTTCAGTTTAGGTATTTTTGGCATATTGATGAAAGGTCAAAATCGTTACATTGAGCAACAACTTAAGAGGGTACATATTTAGGAAGACAAGGCCTGTTGTTTCACCGACGAAAAAGTTATCAACAAGAAAAAAGCTATTGGAGTGAGATCTTCAAGTTAGCCCGAGCATACATGTCATTCCAATGGAATTTCATCGACAAGATGCCCACTCTATCTCGTCGATGAAGCAAAAAGAAACATGTCTGGGAGACATGTGCTATCAGAATGAGTTTCAAATGTCTTTCCAACTCCATATGTCATGCCAATGAAAGTATCATCGGAGAGAGTCTTGCCGATTCATCTAAAGGAGGAGGATGATACATTGGGGAGACTTGTAACGTCAGAGTGACTTTCAAATCTTTTAGAGATACCTATTCTCTTGCTGATGGAAACACAAATGGATCAAAATTTCATTGGAGTGATACTTGATGACATTTATGATATCTAAGTAACTTAATCAATCCTTTTTCTGAAGGTGATATGGATCAAAAGATGAAGCAACAATCAACTATTTAACATTGGTAGGAGTGATATTTGGTCTCCCCGACCATATAAGGTGCCTAATGAAAGTTTGGATTGATTCAAACATATAGATCATCCAGAGTTTGAAAATGTCTTGCTGATATAATCATTTGATCTAATAGTGGGAAATTCAAAAAACTTGCTACACTCGTGCACAGAGCTAGACATTAATGGCTGCACAGATACACACTGTATAGGAAATTCTCTGAGTAAAAGAAGAATAATTGAGGAGAATTTGTAGGGTTGGCAGCGAAAGGAATGGGAGAACGAAAAAGGGCCAGAGAATTTCGTGTAGCAAAAAATTTTCAAGTAAGCTTGTGAATTCTCTACAATTGTATTTCAATTCTATCAATTTGATAAAATAAAATGGGAGGTTCGAGCTCTAGAAAACCAAAAGGTAGAAAAAAATAGGGCAAGGGTAGTCATCCTAGGGGAAAGAAGCAAAAGACTGAGACTAGGGGTGAATTAGAAACAATTGAAAGGAAATTGAATCAAGATCTTATTGTCCAACCACCTGGCTCAGGACCTAAATCCAAGCGTTCTACACAACTTAGGGCAGATGTGGAGAAATTTGAGGACAAATGCAAACACATAGGGGATATGTGAACTTCAATTCGAGGTTATGAACTATTTATGTTCCACTATCATCAGAGGGATAGGTTTGAACTGGTATGCAATCCCTGGTAATTCAAATTGGGAAAATTAGTTGTCCCAAATGTATTCATGGATGTGGAACTAATGAAACTCTTAGCTACCCATTACAATCCAACACTCAAAGCTATCTACAATTCATTAGGTAAGCCTTTCATACATGTGTCAAAAGCTACAATTTACAAAGTTTTTAACCTAGACGGAACATGTGATGAAGCTATTGTGCATGAGAATTTAGAGAAAGAATTATGGAGAATGGATACCACATATAGGGGTTGGAGATTTCCATTGCATAGACCTAAGAAGGATGGAAATCTGGTTCCACTGGATGACAATGATGGGCCTCAATTTCATGTAGACTTATTTGAGCCCTATTTAAAATATACATACTTCTCAGTATGCCAGATGTTGGGGATGGAAGCTCCTGAGCTTATGTCAATTGTACCAATGGTAATTGTAGTTGATGTTTAGTATCACAATGCTGGACCCTTTGATTATGCTTCATACATCTTCAAAGGAATTGATTCAGGGCTAATGGCAATAAAAAATGGATCCCCTGTTCTACATTTCAAACATTACTCTATTTTTATGCATATAGCAATGTATTATGGACAAGAATTGGGAATGTGGCCAAAAGAGTTAAGGATTACACAGTCTAATAGGGAGGGTAAATTGTTACCGATTCAATTATGGAATGCTATTTGGGAAAGCAGGTTTTCCAATTCAAGTTTTGTGCATTTTGAAGAATACTTTGTTAAACCATTGTACATATTCTTTAACCATCCTTGTGACCATGCATTGTATGATGAGATAAAAAGGTTCCTAAGACCCAAAGATTTCAATGGACCTATTGGTCACAATTGGGGAGATTGGTATTGTTTTGAGGATGCTACTATGATCAGAGTGTATGGTTTTGAAGATACACCATTTATTTTTCCTAAAACAATGCCTAATAGAATTGCCTACTTGGAAATTGTTAGGAAAATGGACTACTCAAGTGTCATGAATCTGAGTTCCTTTGGAAAATAGGCATTCATGCCAAGCACTTTGTGCTTTGGAGATTTCACTATATTGTCGAAGGAAGGGTATGATTTGATTCTGGATAAGTTTTTGCATTATAATTTGAAGAGAGCTCCACCATGGAAAGGGTTTGATCCAGAGGGATACATTGAATTTGCTAGGAAAAAGATGAAATTAGGTGGGTATAATCATATACCTTATCAGCATGATGATTGGATCAAAAAATTGGAAGAAAAAGAAGCTGAGAGGGTTGTTGATGAATATAACAAGTGAGTAGAGAAAAAAATAAAAGAGATACAAGATGTGGAACTGTTATCTTCTGGAGAGGAGGCATTTGGTGATGAGGGTTCTCAGGGTCCAACTAATAAGGTCTCTAGATTGAAAACTAAGGATTATAAGCTTCCTCTTAGAGAACCAAAAATTGAATAAGGTTCATATACAAACACAAGGCAAATGGCTTATAGATCTTTTGTAGCAGATGATGAGTTTGTGAAATCTCTAGAATTCAGAGCCTTCTTATATAAACAGAAAGGAAAATCAATAAGAGAATATGTTGAAAATGTAACACTGAATAATGAGGAGAAATTATTGAATAATTTGAAGTGTGGAAAAGGAAATGAAAGATATGACCCCAGAGAGGGAGAAAATTGTTAAGAAGATTTAGGTGTCATGATTTTCCCAGGATTGGACCTAAATTCTGCTCTAGTTTTTGACAGTTTCTTGAAGGATAACAATACTACACATAAGCTTAGCCCTCAGGGAGTGACAAAAGTGTATACAAGATCAAAGTATAACCCTAACAAAGGTTCCCTTATGATTTGGGCCCTGTATCCACCACATAAGAAGTCTAATGTTATTGACACTGAAAAGGATTTTGGACATGTTATGACACTAGAAGTTGGAGAAGCTGATCCTATGGCTACAGCTGAGATTGGAATCAATGTTTCCAAGATAAATAAATACCAGATCCAAATGATGATCAAAGAGAAGGAAATGTATAAAATAAATAATGAAAGGATACTTAGGGAAAATGATTGCCTGAAGGATATGGTTGAAAACACATTGAAAGGGTCCATTAGGTTGCTGACCCAAGGAGAGAGCTCTCAAACAAAGAACAAGTGGGAAGGATTAGATGTATATTCTCAAGGAAAATTTGATACACTTTCTGTAATGATTAGAAAGAGAGAAACTAACTTGATGGTTTGGTTGAGAAAGCTCTGGGGAATTCACTCAAAGAATTATGCTGCAGAGCAGGAGCATAGAATAATTAGTGACAAAATTCAAGAGAAATTTCAGGAAATACAGAAGAGGGATACTCTTGATAATAAGGCTATTAATACTGCTAAGGAGATCATAAGAAAGCATAGAGATTACCATGAGGAACTTCAAGGATATGCAAAAGGATTAATTGATGCCACAAAAGAAGGAATACCAACATTGTTTGAAAATGATGGAAAAAAAAAGAGAAGGCCAAATGGATTGAAGAATGTAAGTTGATGCTGCAAAATATTCTAGAAGTGGCTACAGGAAAAGACTTGACATTGGATGAAGCATGTGAGCAAAATGAGAAAATGGTGAACATGGAGATAGCAGTCAGGAATGCGTTGGGAGATGGTGATACTCACAAAAGACGGGATTATCTGGACCATTTGTCAAAATTCCACTTATGGCTAACTAGAGCCTAACTATCTATTTTAATTATTGTTATTTGTTATTATTATCAAAATATATTCATGAAGGGATGCATCCCTTCAAAGTTTTGATATATATAAATCTATTACATAGTAACAGAGAGGATAGGCGAATAAGGATAGATAGATAGAAAAAAGGCTTTCATGATGTTTACATTTCAAGAGACTATGTTGCAAGTATAATTTTGAGGAGATCAAGGAAGATATTTGATTTTGTGGCTATACATTGGTATCAACTATTTGTTAAATATATTCAATTATATGGTTGTCTCTAGCGCAATATTTCCTTATTATTTAAGTTGATATATCAAGGATATTTTCAATTTATCAAAACACATTTGTTGTTCTTGTGTGGTGTGATTAATTGGTTTCTTTTAGAGAATTAAAATCCTTTTAATTAGTCATAGTAATCTAGAAGTGTTATTTGGATCAGTAAGAAGAATCATATAAATAGGACTGTCATTCTATCTCCAATTAGATGTTATTTGCTGTTCCTGTGTGATTTGTTTAATTTGTTCTTTCAAGTAGAGATTAAAAATCCTTTTAATAAATCATAAGAAACCTAGTTGTGTCAATTGAATCCACAAGTAGAGTTTGTAAGTCACTTTTCTACATGTTTATACAAGTTATAAACAAACATAAGTGTGCCAAAAAATTCAAATTATTGCAAATACAAGTCATTTTGTCTTATATCTTCATTTGACTCCATTCACCCTACAAGGAACTAGTCTCACCCATTCTCATCATTTAGTTTTATCAGAACTCATTTCAAATCTCACATCTAAACATATTCATAGATTTTACCTTGATATTGCTTATACAATTTATACTAAATTAGGATTACATCTCTCCACTTCTCAATTGCCATTGTGGATAGGTTGCTTAAGTAGGAAACACACAGTTCAAGTCTGCTTCATTCACATAGGTACACCCACCTAGGTCTGGTAGAGCCTAAAGAGAAGAAGATTCAATAGCATTAGTTGGTCTTGTTCGTTAGCCAAAAATGTATCAAGATCTTGGCAACCTCTTATTCTTTCAAACCAACATTTTTTAGACCTAACATGATGGATGCATTTAATTTCTATGTTATGATGATGATCATGATGATTATGATGGATGCATTTGATTTCAATGTTAAAATGCTATGCAATGTTCTATATGATGATGATGATATGATATGCTTATAGATTCAAATGATGATGCAACTGATGTGTTATGATTCTATGATGCTTTATGAATGATGCCTATGTGATGGTTTTATTATGTCAATGTAACGTGATGTATTTTATGTTTTTGTACTTTTCTCATGCAAATAGATAATGCAATGAACGGATGAATGATAAACGAAATGATCATATGATGGTGTATAGTTCTATGTGTTTATAATGTTTACATGATGATTATGCAATGATGATATGATAATGCATGATTGATGATTCTATATGTTTTATGAATGATGTTTTATGCTATGTGAGATGGATTTCAATTATGTAAATGGTGTGCGATGATATGTGATGTTTATACTGATTATGTATGGATGTAATGATGATGGGATGATGTATGAATGATAAATGAATTGTGATTATGTGATGCAAATGATGATATATGGATGATATATATAATGATGATGCAAATGATTATGCTTAATTGAGTTCACAAGACTTCAAAACCTCTAGGGCCCTAAGCTTAAATGAGTGAATCTATCCAACTTCCAAGAGTTGTGGGAAGGTTGCAGTAAGTTGATTATTTGTTAAGTTAAGCTTCACAAAACTTTACCTATTTCCCAACTCTCTTGGAAATTTGAAGAGACTCACTCATTTAAGCTTAGTGGACCATTATCTTAATGCAACTATATGAAATGATTTTGATTATGTAAATGAGATGCAATGCACTTCTTTTTGTGTTTTCTTATGTGAATATCATGATGTGATATATTGATGGATGAATACAAATGATGATGCAACTGATGTGTTTTCTATATGATAATGATGCATTTTTGGTAATGTCAAGTTTACTCAATCCATTGATAAGAGAGATAAACTCATTGTGAAACTGTAAAAACTTTGGAAATCCCATAGATACAGATGCAAAATAACATGGGTGCAATCTACTTAAACCATGTAGATCTAATATGCATATGTTGTCATTCATAACAACTGATTTCTTGTGATTTTTATCATCATTGAGCCTTTAAAATGTTGAAAGTGAGTACAAGCATTGATGTCATATTTAGACCATGATGACTACTTCCATGATTTTTGATATTACAAGTTAACACAAGCATCTAAGTATATTTAAACTGAGATGACCTAAGTATTGCTCGCGTAACCAGACAAGAGTTAACTATTTTCCTATGCAAATTAAAAATTTCATTAGTGATACTTTGTAGAGCATGTCCCGCGCCAATTTGCATAGTAATAGTGATCAACTCACAGACATTAGACAAAAAAATCATACTCCTTCCTAGTTCCTCTAGTTCATTACATCATCGAGGTGCTCCAAAGATATGATAAAAAAAATCAAAGTACAATAATTGAACATTCGTGTTTGACGTGATAAAGCCATGATTCAGAAGGAACATCATCCATTTGAATTTTGATTTTGGTTTGATTGATTTGGTTGTGTGATTTGGATGGTTGATGTGTTACTAATGGTGGTTGATGTTCAATGTTGATTTTACCTATGATCATGTTTGTTGTGTTTGTCCTACTGGTGTTTTTCTGTTGGTTCAAGCTTAGAGTTTATTGCCCCCAATGAGTTCAAGATTTTTCCCCCAATCTAGGGTGAGACACAACCGTGATGCCAGGATATGTACATGAGGCTTTCTGATGATAAGTAGATTGATGGTGAAAGTAGATGGTCGACATGCTCAAATAGATGGAAAAGCTAACCTATCACAAATAATGCCTGTTTACTAGTTTTTCACTACTTGTTTTTATTGCACTTTTTCAGATTTTTTCACTTTTTTTTTGTATTTTTCTGATTTTTTAATTTATTTTTGATTTTTGTTGTTAAAAAGATGCCTATTTGCCAGGTTTTCACTAAGGTAACCATTTTTTTAGGACATTTTATGATGTTTTTGTATTTTTCCCATGCACTAGATGATTCAGGTGTAGAATTTCTTGAGATGCAATCTATTGAGAGGTTCATCAAATAAATCCCCTTCTGGTGTGGACAACTGATATGCTCCTGCTCTGAAGATTGACACAATAACAAAGGGACCTAGCTAGTTTGGTTCAAATTTCCCCTTCTTCTCTCGATCCTGTTGGTTATGGGGATTTTATTTTAAGACTAAGTCACCAACCTGAAATGTTCTAGGCTTTACTCTATGATTGTAACTTTTGGATATCCTTTGTTGATATGCTTTTAGGTGATCCACTGCCTATTGATGACACTCATCCAATAGTTCCAATTCATGTAACCTAAACACTCTGTAGTTCTCATATGAAATGATCCCTTTTAGTGACACACGGTGTGATCGTAGCTCAAACTCAATAGGTAGAATGTCTTCTAATCGATAGACTAGAGCATAGGGTGTGGCTCCTGTCGGGGTGCAGATGCTAGTTCTATAAGCCCACAAAGTAGGGTTCAGTTGAACATGGCAATCATGTCCAACATGATTGATGTTTTTCTTCAATATTTTTAGGATAGTCTTGTTTGAGGCCTCTGCTTGGCCGTTTCCTTGAGGACAATATGGTGTAGAAAATCGATGCTGGATGTGAAACCTCTCAAAAATTTCTTCGACATCCTAATTCTTGAAAGGTCTGCCATTTTTAGTGATAATGGATTGAGGGATGTCATACTGACAAATGATATAGTTTATGATGAATGATGAGATTTGTTTTCCTATGATGGTAGTTAGGGGAACCACTTCAATCCACTTCGTGAAGTATTTAGTGGTTGTGATGATGAACTTGTGTCCATTTGATGAAGATGGATGAATCTTCCCTACAAGATGCAGTCCCCACTAACAAAAAGGCCATGTTGATGTGAAAGGTTGCGGCTCTTATGTCGGTGCATGTATTAGGTTCCCATGGATTTGACATTTTTGGCATCTTTTGACATATTGAAAAGACTCCTTCATATTTGGCTAGTAGTATCCCAAACGTAGGAGTTTCTTAGCTAAAGTTAGGCCACTTGAATGTGTGCCACAAATATTGTCATGAACCTTGAGTAAAGCAGTTTCAGCCTTGTTATGTTCAAGACACCGAAAGAGAGTACCATCAAGACCTTGTCGGTAAAGTACATCGGCTATTTGGGTGTGTCGAGCTGCTTGTTAGATGAAATTTTATTTTTGGTTTTGGGATAAATTGGGTGGGAGGGTATTGTCTTTTAGATAGGTGTATATTTTCTCATAGGTAGAAGCATTAGCTTCGGCTAGATGGTAGATAACTTGGGATTCGAGGTTGTCATAGGTGGGGTTAAAAAATTGTTCCACCATGAACTCATAATAGGCTTTCTTTTCAGGAATATGTAAGAGAGAAGCAATGGTATCCATGGCATCAACAGCTTTGTTGTCGCCTCTAGGAATTTGCTCAAATTTTATCTCCACAAAGTACTTTTTGAAGTCATCAACCATTCTTTTATATGACACTAGTTTATCATCCTTTGTTTGATAGTCATCGTTCACTTGGTTAATGACTAGCTGAGAATCACCATAGACATGCAACTCTGTGATCTTCCACTCGAATGCTACTTTGATTCAGATGATCAATGCTTCATATTCGGTTGTGTTGTTGGTGCAAGGAAACATCAGTCTGTAGGATTTGGGAATAGTATGTCCTTGTGGCGAGATAAACAAGATTCCTACACCTGATCCATGTTGGGTGTAAGAGCCATCAAAGTACAACATCCATTATTGTGTTGATATGGTTAGGACATCAGCGTCTAAAAATTCAATGCTCATCAGATGGTCATCTTGTAGTGGTGCTTCCACTAGTTGATCTACTATGACTTGACCTTTGATTGCCTTCCTGTCCACATACTTGATATCAAACTCACTTAGCATCATGACCCATTTGGCTAATCTCCTTGTCAAGGAAGCTTTGCTTAGTAAATACCTTAGTGGATCAATTTTGGCTATGATTTTAATGGTGTGAGTCAACATGCAATGTCTTAGTTGTTGGGTAGAAAATACTACCGCTAGACAAGATTTTTCAATGAAGGTGTAATTGATCTCATAGCCATTTAAAGTCTTGCTGATATAATAGATTTCCCTTTCCTTTCCTATAGAATCTTCCTATGCCAATAAAGCTCCCAAAGATATCTCAGTTGTTGCAATATAGAGTATCGATGGCTTTCCTTCGGTTGGTGGTATTAGTATTGGTGGTGACATCAAATATTGCTTGAGTTGATTAAAGGCTGCTTCAAATTTCTCATCCCATTTGAAAGAGACATTCTTGTGTAGTAGATGATTGAAAGGATGAGTCTTGTTAGCCAGTTGTACGATGAACCTCCTAATGGATTGGAACCTTCCTTGCAAAGATATGAGCTGACTAATGTTTTTAGGAGGAGGCATCTCCATGATGGCTTTAACTTTTTTAGGATCCACCTCAATACCTTTGGCAGACTTATGTATCCAAAAAGTTTAGTTGATGTTACACCAAACACACATTTCTTTGGATTTAGCCTCACATTGAATTTCTCCAGTCGGGTGAAGATCTTGTCTTTATTATAGATGTCCTCTCATGAATGAATTTTCTAGTAAATCATCTACATAGTACTCCATAAAGTATGCATCATGTCATGGAAAATGGTGGTCATTGCTCTTTGATATGTGGCTCCAACATTTTTCAACCCAAAAGGCATTACGTTCCAGCAAAAAGTGCCCCAAGGACATGTGAAGGCTATTTTGTCTTGATCTTCATGTGTGATTTTTATCTGATTGTAACTTGAAAATCCATCCATAAGTGATAACATTTCATGCCTAGTTGTCAAATCTACGATGATGTCTATGTTAGGTAGAGAAAAATCATCTCTTGGGAAAGCCTTGTTGAGATCCTTGAAATCTATGCATATCCTAGTGCTTTTATCTAGTTTTGAAAAATGCACAATGTTTGATATCCATTCGGCATAGTCAATAGGTTTGATAAATCCCACATCTAGCAATTTCTT
>VDFB02072438.1:0-12712 GCA_007258455.2 Sequoia sempervirens
CTGCACTAATGAACTTCTTCTCCTCCTGTCTGGTAACCTCCAAAGCCTCCTGGAACCCCAGCGCCCGTAATGATGCAATCTGGAAGTCAAGTGAATAGGCGTTTCTCTTGCTTGGAAAAGTACCGCTGTGTGAAGAGGTACGGCCTGCTGTACAGTGGTACGGCTGAGCAGCAACAGCATTTATTAAATGTACGGCCTCCAAAATAAATGTCTAAACCCTCTAGAATGGTGCGCCCTGAAGAATAAATGACCTCTGAAAGAATAAACTCTCTGTAACTCTGTAAATAAACAATCTCTGAAGCTCTGTGATTCCTCTTGAATGAAGAAACCTCTGCTGGCAATAAATCAAGTGTTATTTCACACCCTCTGAATTGCTTCCTATGGAGATGGCTCGTTCCCCAAGGAATTCGAACTTGAAACCCTAAAGTCTCTTGCTCAGATCAAAGTTGATCAATCTCAAAATCAATAATCATCATAATGGCTCAATTCCCAATGCAACAGCATAATAACCCTCAAAAGTGCGATTTCCTTAAAGATAGGGTTTCATTAAAAATTCGCACTTTTTATTATTTCATTATTTTCCATAGTTCTCAGCCAAATTTTTATAATAAAATATAATCACAAATTTGGCCCCTTCTGATGATGGCGACCCCCTCAAATAGAATCACTTAAGTTATAATTTAATATTATAACTTTATATTATAATCATTAAATAATTAATATTTAATTAATATAATTAAATAGTAATATCTCCTCGTTACTCATCCAGATGGTAGTCCGTCGGAAGGCGGCGAACAGAGAGAGAAGGCGATTCACGAGCAGTACCAAATCCATATTGCTAAAATAGCCGGGGGTCCCAGCTGCCGAGCTGCTAAAATAGCAACTTCTGCAAGAAGTCTCCGATCGAGCCCAAACGAAAGCCTACTGATCAAACTTCGCCAATTGAAGCTGAGCCAAGCTCCCAAAATGACCCTCTATCCAGTCCATTAGCCTACGAGGGTCGTATGATGAACCAATCTTGCTCAGAATGTCGAGAAGGGACATGGCCGGTCCAGCCCTCAGAATTGCTTGTCCTCGAAACGAAATCTCAATCTTGGGATCTTCGCGAGATCTCCTCGCTCTCCCCATGTTGCATCCTCGAACCGTCTCTCCATTTCACGAGATATTCCCTGATAGTCCTCCTACGCAACTGTCTCTCTCTGTACTCCAAGATAGACTCAGGTACTAAGATCAATTTTCCCTCATCATCTAAGGGAGGTAGAACTGCAGACGGTACCACACGATGTCCCAACGCCTTCTTGAGGCGTGATACATGAAAAACATTGTGTACCCTGCTCTCTGCTGGAAGCTCAAGCTCATACGCCACCTACGTCAGCTCTCCTCGGGGATCTACGAAGGTCGGTAATAATGTGGCTTAGCTTCTACGACCCACTCTTCCTAGAGTGGGTGTAAATTTTGCGGCATGAGGTAGAAACCATGTCACCAACCTGAAATGCCTCTACGTCCTCTTGATCCGCGTATATACTGCTTATGCTGATTTTGTGCCTTAGCTATATTTTCCTTGAGAGTCCTCATAGTGTCCTGACTCTCCTGCAACCAACCTCCTGCACTCGGCACTCTACTGTCACTCAGTAGCAAATCAAGGAAACTCGGCGCCTCATACCCGTACAACGCCATGAAGGGTGACATCTGAATGGTCATATGGAATGTCGAGTTATAGCAATACTCACACAAATGTATCCATTTGACCCACGCCTTCTGCTGCCCTGCTATGTAGTTTCGGAGGTAACCTTCCACCCACTTGTTAACAATCTCCGTTTGCCCATCAGTCTACGGGTGGTAACTAGTGGTCAGAGTGAGCTCGGTCCCACAAAGCCTGAATAGCTCCTGCCAAAAGTTACTCAGGAACCGACTATCTCTGTCGCTCACGATGCTCCGAGGCAACCCATGGAGTCTGAATACCTCGCGAAAGAATACCTCTGCTACCTGTGTAGCTGTGTAAGTCGTGGTGATCGGAAACAAGTGGGCATACTTCGTAAGCCGATCCACAACTACATAAATGCAATCACGCCCTTGGGCTTTAGGCAAGCCCGTGATAAAGTCCATCGACAAGCATTCCCACTTCCTGTCAGGAATCGGAAGTGGCTGTAGTAAACCTGCCGGGTACGTGTTCTCCTGCTTATTCTGCTGACAAACAGGGCACTCACGCACATATTGAAGAACATCTCCCTTGATTCCTTTCCATGTTAACCTCTCCCGTATCTGCCTGTAGGTTTTGAAGTATCCGGGATGTCCTGCTGTAGGCATGTCATGAAAGGCCCTCATAACTATGTTCTTCACCTCTGACCCTGGGATCAAGAATATCCTGTTCTTGTAAATGATCAAGTCATTTACAAGCGTATACCTGGTATCAACTGCTGATCCCTCAACAATACTGGAGGCCCAACTATCCTTGGTATATTCTGCCACTATCATATGCCTCCAATCCTCCGAGATATGAACCATAGTGCTCAAGTACGGTCTACGTGAAAGTGCATCAGCCACTACGTTCTGTGTACCTTTGATATATGAAATATCAAAGTCATAAGCCTGCAACTTACTGACCCATTTCTACTGCTTGTCATTAAGATCTCGCTGTCCTAAAAAGTGTCTCAAACTGTTATGATCAGTTTTTATGCAAAATTTGCTGCCAACAAGATATTGTCGAAATTTTGCTAAGGCATGCATAATCGCGAGCATCTCCTTATCATAAATGCTATACAATCTCTCGGGTCCTCTGAGCTTGCGGCTCTCGTACACAATCGGGTGCTTGTCTTGCATAAGCATCGCACCAATGCCCTCACCTGATGCATCACATTGAAGTTCAAACAGCTTCGTAAAGTCGGGTAGTGCCAAAACAGGGCATGTGGTCATCAACTCCTTGAACTTCATAAAACACTCCTGTGCCTCAGAAGTCCAAACAAATGCCCCCTTCTTCATTAAATCTGTCATCGGGGCTGCATGTCGTGAATAACCATTCACGAATCTGCAGTAGAAACCACATAAACCGAGAAACCCTCTCAACTGTGTTAGGTTTGCCGTTGTAGGCCAATCAATAATGGCGCGGATCTTTTCAGGATCTATGCGCACTCCATCTGCACTGATAATATGACCTAGATATAGCAATTCGGTCATTCCCAAGTCACACTTGGATTCCTTAGCGTACAAGGACTCCCTCTCCAAGATACTCAACACTGTCTCCAAATGAGCTAAGTGCTCCTGCCAAGTCCTGCTATATATAAGTATATCATCAAAGAAGACCAAGACGAACCTCCTCAGCTATGAATGAAAAACCCGGTTCATCGTAGACTGAAATGTAGCCGGCGCATTAGTGAGCCCAAATGGCATCACTACAAAATCAAAGTGCCCACAATGACATCTGAACGCCGTCTTCTCTATGTCCTGCTCTCGGACTCTGATCTGATGATAACCCGACTGTAAATCAATTTTAGTGAAGTAACATGCCCCATGGAGCTCATCAATAAGCTCGTCAATCCTCGGTATCGGGTATCTGTTCTTGATTGTCCTCTTATTCAGGGCCCTGTAATCAATGCACATACGTAACGTTCCATCCTTCTTCTTCACCAATACAACCGAAGAAGCGAACGGTGATTTGCTTGGTCGAATGTGACCCATAGCGAGTAACTCCTTTATTGTCTTCTCTATCTCATCCTTTAATCTTTTAGGATGCCTGTAAGGAGTTATCATAACGGGCTTTGCACCCTCCTCGAGCTCAATAATGTGCTCTATGCCTCTGTCTGGAGGTCTACCTGGCGGAATATCACTGAACACCTTGTCATGCTTGATTCTCAACTTCTGAATGTCCGGATGATATTATGTCTTTTGCTGTCCCTCCTGTATAGGTGCTAAATGACACTCGGTAGCCCACTCTACCATGTCATGATGCATGAGCCGCTCCATCCGGCGAAAAGAAATTGTTTTGAGGTCGCTGTCCCGAATTGCTTTAAGTATGTGAGTCTTCCCGTCAACCTCAAAACGGATCTCCATGTCCCTGAGACGAAGTGTGACCTCCTCCAATGAATGTAACCACTTCATTCCCAAGACCAAATCAATGTCCCCCATATTAACAACGTAATAATCTGCCTTGAACTCATAATTGTTCAAGCGTAAAGGGAGATCCTTTATCATGCGTTCGCATCTCAAAGTGTATCCATCTGCCACTTTGACTCTAATGCCCTCGAACTCTTCAGTGATGAGTCCACGTTTCTCAACGAACCTAGCATCTATGAAATTATGCGTGGCTCCTGTATCCAATAGGGTAATGACCCTCTGTCCTGCTAATACACCACGAATCCGGAAAGAACCCTCCTGCTGGATGCTAGATAGACGGGCCTCTTGTATCTGAAGCTCGGGCTCTGTCTTTGCTCTAGGCTCTAGAGCCTCGGACTCTGAATCATCTGAATGCTCTTGCTGTTCAGAATTTTCTGATTCGGAGTCCTCATAGTACGCCCACATCACACGATTTGCCTTGCCCTTAGGTCTTAGAGGACAATCATGACTGGCGTCATATGGTCCCTTGCAATAGAAGCAAAGCTTCTTCCTACGAAGGTCATTAAGGGCTTCACGATCCAAAGGTGGGGCTACTGATTTACCCTTTGAATCGTTTCTAAAGTCTGATTTTTCTTTATTAAAATCAGATTTATCCTTATTCCTGTTAAAACCCTTGTTATCCCTGAATGATGAAGAACCTCTAGAGTTGAATCTACTCGACGGGGCTGCTAACTCCATGTTCCGTGCTTTCTTCATCGCCTCCTGTAATGACGGAGGATCAAAGGCTTTAATCCAGCCTCTCAGTGGCTCTGTCAAACCCTCCATGAAGAGCACTACCAAATGCCTCTCTGATATGTTCGGAACCATGACGGATAGCCTCTGAAAGTCACTGATATAAGTCTCTAGACTGCCACTCTGCCTCAACTGTGCCAAGTCTCTGAAGTAGGTTTCCGGATCCTTCCTGTCAAACCTCTCAACCAATCTATGCACGAACTCCTGGTATGTAGTGATCCTGTCATGCTGTAAAGTCACCATACCGTGGTGCCACCAGTCGTAAGCCACTCGCGCGAGGTGCAGTGTAGCGTATCTAATAGCGTCTCTCTCAGCCATCGGACGCAAAGTGAGGAATGTATCAAGCTTGCTAATCCAAGCTTGGGCTGTCATCTTACCACTACCATCGAACATCACCAGATTAAGCTTGTTTGTTGCATGTTTTAGGTCGTTATTCTGCTGTCGGGGTCTCCAATCCTGTCGAGCCCTATTGTGTTCTCTCCTCTGTGTGATAAAACGGTCAAAAGTAATCCGTTCTCTGACTGCAGGTGGTACCAACTCCCACTCCTCGTTCGCTGCCATAAGATTATCAGCGAACAAATCATCCTGTTCCTCACCTGGTATAGCCTCATCGGGCTCCGGTCTCGTGAAAGTAGGCCTAGTAGGCCTATCTGCTGTCCGTGACACTGTCCTAGGAGCTCTCCGTGACCCTGCATCACTCCTGTTATCGTCACGATGTGGTGACGGTCTCCTCGAGGTACCTAATCTCTGCAGTGCCACTGCCACCTGCTGTAATACATCATCGGACCGTCGTTGTCCTGCACGAAGATCTCTGAGTGCATGCAAGACCTCTGCATCGTCCTGATCTCTGTTATTCTGTGGGATCTCTGTCCTAGGTATGTCTGTTCTGTCAGCTCTGTCATTCCTGTCAGCCATGTTTTGTGGCTGCCTGCTCAAACTGCGTTGCCTTTCAATCAAGGCACGTCTGCGAGTATAGTACCTGTATGTATCAAACTCCTCTGGCTGCATATGATGGCTAAACCCTCAGGATGGCAGGATTTAGCTCTGATACCACTGTAGAAACCCTAGTTCCCCCTGATTTTGCTTCTGACTGAGTTTTGGTGTGTTTTTGCAATTTTTGATTTTTTTTGACGTTTTGAGGTTTTTGAACAATAAATGAAGAATGCGATTTTTGCTTGAAAGAAGGTAATAAATTTAAATAAAATAAATCTATCCTGACAACAGTAGTATTTGATGCCAATACGAATACCAGTCTATTATTTGTCCTTCTGGAATGATTACAAAAATTGTTCTACAGACATGCAATATAAAATAATGATTTTTATTGTAAAAACTTGGTATTTCTGCAACAGCTGAAGGTACAGATTTGGTACGGCTGCACTAATGAACTTCTTCTCCTCTTGTCTGGTAACCTCCAAAGCCTCCTGGAACCCCAGCGCCCGTAATGATGCAATCTGGAAGTCAAGTGAATAGGCGTTTCTCTTGCTTGGAAAAGTACGACTGTGTGAAGAGGTACGGCCTGCTGTACAGTGGTACGGCTAAGCAGCAACAACATTTATTAAATGTACGGCCTCCAAAATAAATGTCTAAACCCTCTAGAATGGTGCGCCCTGAAGAATAAATGACCTCTGAAAGAATAAACTCTCTGTAACTCTGTAAATAAACAATCTCTGAAGCTCTGTGATTCCTCTTGAATGAAGAAACCTCTGCTGGCAATAAATCAAGTGTTATTTCACACCCTCTGAATTGCTTCCGATGGAGATGGCTCGTTCCCCAAGGAATTCGAACTTGAAACCCTAAAGTCTCTTGCTCAGATCAAAGTTGATCAATCTCAAAATCAATAATCATCATAATGGCTCAATTCCCAATGCAACAGCATAATAACCCTCAAAAGTGCGATTTCCTTAAAGATAGGGTTTCATTAAAAATTCGCACTTTTTATTATTTCATTATTTTCCATAGTTCTCAGCCAAATTTTTATAATAAAATATAATCACAAATTTGGCCCCTTCTGATGATGGCGACCCCCTCAAATAGAATCACTTAAGTTATAATTTAATATTATAACTTTATATTATAATCATTAAATAATTAATATTTAATTAATATAATTAAATATTAATATCTCCCTCATTACTCATCCGATGACTGATCCGTCTGAAGCTAACGAACACTGAAGTGATTCTGAACGCTGCCAAATCCATACTGCTAAAAATAGCAGGGGTCCCACGCTGCCTGTCAGGAACTGCTAAAAATAGCAACTTCTGCAAGAAGTCTCCGATCGAGCCCAAACGAAAGCCTGCTGATCCAACTCCGCCAACTGAAGCTGAGCCAAGCTCCAAAATGACCCTCTATCCAGTCCATTAGCCTACGAGGGTCGTATGATAGGCCAATCCTGTGCTCCGAGAGATGTCACTAAGAAGGGGACATGACAAACATGTGGGAAGAAGAAAGATCATACGAAAATGTTTGAAGCGTTCATCATTTGCCAAAAATCAAAATTTTTACCGCTTCAACAGTAAGGGAAAACTCGGTGGAAAAGCATGACAGAAAGATGCACAAGAATAAGTAAAACGCGCATGGAAAAAACATACCTAGAGCACCATTCAAACAATGCGCAAAACCAAAGACTAGGGCACGAAAAATGGAAGTGCGATGGAGTCAGAAAAACAATTTCAAAGGAAAGAATGCATTGAAACCCTAAACAAAGAAAATATATGAGCAAGGTTTATTAAAGCAACCAGAGCTTTGAAAGCAAAGAGAAGGAAAAGCGAAAGCGAAGAGAAGATAAAAATATACCTGGTAAAAACGCAAAACCCTAGCTTGAATGCTTGAAAAGTCTTCAGACGCCGATCCACTAGAGGTTGGGAAATGATTAGCACGAGGAGGAAGAGAGAGAGGCGGACTAAAATGAGGATAATATAACCTAAAACACTTTATTAAGCCATGAGAAAAAGATCATTAATGGAACTCGAGTTGCATTAATTACAGAGTACATCATGGAAGAAAAGATGCACTAGTAGTGAAAATCACCGCTTGTACATGTAAAAGACTTATCAAAAGGAGAAATACACTAGTGGTGAAAATCACTGCTTGTGCATCTAAGGGCTAAGTGTAAAGTGTAGGAGTAGTGAAAATTACTGCTCCAACACTTGGAGTTAATTTCACTAACATAAGGCTCATGAGCGCTGAAAATCAACACTCCGAAATGAGTGAAAAATTGACTAACTCCCAATGAGTGGGAATTGACAAAAAAATTCGTTTTGAAGATCTTTGAAAGACAAACGAGGGGAAACGCTCAAACGGACTATTTGAGGTTTTGAACTACGCATTGAAGGCAATCAAAATTTGCCTCATTTTGCATGCTTGAAGTACACGGAACTACGAAACGGACGAGTTTCATAGGGGGTTATATTGTGAATGGAGCGTTGCTAGATTTGAGGATAACATAATGTTATTAAATTAAACTATAATTAAAGGTCAAAGGGCATGTGAAGAGTTGTGTCTGTTAGAGAAGAAAGGCATTTAAGAGAGACCAAGCAAGGAGAAGGAGCATTATTAAGAAACATTTTTATTATCTGATTTTCACTGTTTGTGGAGCATAGAACTATGGTTCAATTCACCTGAGGATGAAACCCCTCTAGGTCTAGAATTGGAGGATAAAAACTCACAATTCCTTAGAGTGATTTCACATAGAAATCACCATTGTGCAAAATTGGATTCATTATAGTTTGAATTAAAATACTCCCTCAACTAGCAGCAGATCGTGGCATTCTAAGGTGGATATCAAGCAGATTTGGAGGCGTTTCAAAGCCATTTCCTTAAGAAGTAGATTGTTGCAGATTTAGAGTTAAAATTAGCAGCTTCTGCAGAAGGTAAATTAAGTCATTTATGAACTCAATCCTGTTTGCCTATGGAATGTAATTCAAATCTTACATACTACTGGCAAACTAGTCATGTGCAGAACATAGAATAAAACAATAACCAGAAAGATATCATGTTTGAACACCAGAAACCTGTTGATGTGATTTTTGTGACCTCACCAACCAGGTAGAACAAAGTTTCCAAATGGATCCCCTATTCTCTCTTGAACAAAGTATTCGACGTGCTAAGATTGCGAGTGAGATCACGCCTTCAACTCCAAGGTTCTTTAAATGCGAATAGGCTCAGTTTGGTTGATGTGTGTATGCTGTGTACTCACGAGGGGACTTACGTAGTTGTTCACAAGACGTGTAGTGACAACCAATGTGTACTTTGAAGGGGGGGTTTATGAGCGAATGATTTGGCTTTATGATGCAAGTTTCCTAAAACTAACCAAGATTATGCAGAATTGAATGGTTGCAGAGATTTCTAAAATCTAACTTCTAATCTAAATGCAAATGGATATTACGCTCAACCTAAATGAATTTCGACAAACATTGTTTAGCCTCCTGTTGGACAGTGTCAACAAGGTAAGTGCAATCTTCAAAGGGTGAAAATGATGTTCAAATCACGATTCAATAGAGCAACTACCATCACAATGATGCATAACCACCTATGAACCTTGATTGAAGTTAAGTATTGAAAGTCCAGTTGACCACACAAGACGGACTTACCATCAGCAAGAACGTTAGTGGTATGGATAAAAGAAATTCACTTATATCAAGCCTAAACATCCATATCTAACTACAAGCATGAAATTAAGTTCCTAATTGAAGTCAAAGGGAATAAGAAACCTCACGAACTATTCCAAACAAAGTTGAAATTCACCATCAATGAAAAGCTTTATTAAGAATAATCTTTTGCGACAATCTCTTACAAAATTCTCTAAGGGAGAATTCCCCTTCTTCTTCAACAATGCAAATGAAAAACTACTCTAACTTAAGCTTCTACTCTCTATTCTGCCTCAACAATTGCTCTCTATTCTCTGATTCTATGACTACTAGTGTACAAATGAGGGGGACTCCCCCTTATATAGCTGGCCTGTTTGAATCGATGGTCCAGATCAAATTACAATGGAGGGCTCAGATTGAGCCACCTCAGCCCTAGACGAGTTTGCCCTAAAAACCGCCAGAAGGTGGAGGAGTGGCGTCATAAATGCTCCTAAAAATAGCAGATTCCTCCTTTGACCAGTATGAGCAATCAATGCCCACTAACCTTCTAGAAGATTCTCGTCCATGACCCGGATTCCTTTGCTCTTCTCTCTGACCGCGTACGCTATGAATCGCGCCAGCACTGCGTCGACCTCTTCCTCGGAAATTGATGGAGTGAGATTCAGCTGATACTCCAAGATGGCCACCATCTGCTCATGCTTCTCGCAAGATTTTCCCCAAGTCTCGATGGAATCCTGCGTGCTCTGAATGATTGTTGAAAACGTGGAGATGTTTTCAAAATCCAACTGGGAAAATGTTCTCATCTCAGAGAAGAATGGTTGCAATCTTGCCCTTAATCCTTCTGCATCTACCTCCTCATGTGCGAGCCTTTTTGCAAATACCGACTCCAAAGTGTTGAGAATACTCTCACGAATATTCCTCATGGCCTTTCTAATCCTGGAAGACTCTATTGCTGCAGTATCAAAGAAACCCTTCCCCGTGAATGCTGCTGAATGCCATCCACGGAAGTCATATCTGTCACCCGCTTGAATTACCCCTTCATTCACCAGAGTTTGCGTGGGAACACGCATCAAAACAGCCAGACGTGGGATAGTATTGTCTTGGAAGATGTGGGTATCACCCCAAGTCTGCTCAATATCATCTAAACGTGAAAGAATACCGGAAGCATTTTGGAATGCTGAGGCGAGATCTGCCATGAACTTTTCTACCTCAACGCGAACACCATTCACCCACCTATCTCCTTCTCGTACAGCCCTCTTCACTTCTTCCAAGCTGGTGATCGGCTCACGTGGCACCTCTGGTGGAAGCTCTGCTGCTGGATTACCTTGAGCAACAGGATGTGCGAGATTTTGCACATACTCAACCAACGCTCTGTGCTCTTTCTTTAACCTTTTATACTTTCCTTCTTTCTTTACCAGTCTATCTTTTAATGCCTGAAACGAACTTTCCGCTTCCTCCACCACTTGTGCTCCTGAAGGGCGTCCCAACTCAACAGTGGTGATTGTGTATTTCTCTGGCATCACATCACTCAAGTCGTGATCCTCCCTTGGGGCAGCGATATGAAGGCTACGGGATCCTGCCTCGTTACTTTCTATCCTTGTATATTTTCTCGCCCTCTTCCGCTTTGGCGACTTGCTTGTCCTATTCAAGAGTGCTTCCATTTCAATTGTTAGGTCGGCGTCATCGTCTTGGTCCCTTCTGATCGCCTGCGAAAGCCAATTTCGCTGAATATCATAAACAATCAGAGGCTGTTCCTCAGTGGCTTCCACTTCCCGAACTTCTTCCCGAGCAGTATCTGTTGGAGGCTCAATTATCTCGACCTCTTGATCACTTCCTTCATGTGCCCCAGCATCTTCCTCTCCGAAGGAAAAGTCGAAGTGGGTGTCCATATCTGTTTCCTCCCCTTCATCTCGCTTACTGGCGGCTTCAGGATCATTCACACTTTGAGTATCTGCCTCCCTTGGCATTGGCTGGTTAATTTCTCCGTCCTCCAGCTTGTTGATGTGTTTTTCGTGACCGCACCAACGCAGAATAAAGTTGCCACGGCTTCCCTATTCTCTCTTGATCAAAGTATTTCGCATGCTCAGATTGCAAGAAAGTTCATGCGTTCAACTCCAAGGTTCCTTTAATGCGAATAGGCTCAGTTTGGCTCGATGTGATTTGCTGGTATTTCAAGGGGACTTACAGAATTGTTCGGCAGTGGAGAAAGGGATTCAAATGCTCGAAAGATTTATCTATGAAGTGCGGGTTTCCTATTCTAACCAGAAAGTACTGAATTGAAAAGGGTGTAGGGCCTAAGAAGTTTATGTTCTATTCTAAATGCAGGATATGTGGAGCTTCACTTCAATAGACTTCAACCGGATTTCACCTAGCCTCCGTCGGACAGCCTCAGCAAAATCGGTGCAATCTTCAAGGGAAATAGCAAAGATGTTCAAATTATGACTTAACATGCATACACCATCACAACGACGCATATAAGCATATAAATCACAACTGAAGTTAAACTCAAGGTAATGTCCAGTTGACCACGCAAGGCGAACTTATCATCAACAAGCCGCTAGTGGTATGGAATAAAGCGAAGCTATCTTAGTAAAACACCACACACCAAAGTAAGCTACTTGCATGAAATTAAGCTACTTGGATACGAAAGGAAGAAGAAACCTTGCTAGCATTTCATGACAAGACGAATTCCATCATCAATGAAAATATCTATTATCATAAAATGTGTTACACAACAATTTCCTCAAAAGTTTTCAAAGGGAAAACTTTCTTTCTTCTCCAAACTACACTATCAATCTACTTCTAAGCTACTCTAAGCTGTCCCTCTACTCTAATTCTACCCTGATCTTCTCTACTGTCTACTTTCTAATGAATTACAAATGAGGGGGACTCCCCCTTTATATAGCTAGCCAAGTCCCAAAAGACGGCTAGGGTTACAATCAATAGAGTGGCCAGAATCGTGCCACCTCAGCCCTAAATAACATTGCCCTAAAAACCGCCACAGAGGAGAGTGGGGTAATAAATGCGCCATAATGTCCACCATCATCCTTCTAGAAGTTTCCGTTTGTAGACGCGTTCACACTGTTCTCGATCTTCTTTCTTGGCGTTGTTCTTTGACTTCTTCCACTTGAGGGTCTTCATCTTCGTCACTTTGAATTATACTAAGTCCCAACACTTAGTCATTTTCTTGCAACTTTTTCTCCTTCGAGATTGAAACTCATCTTCCTCGTGCTTCCACTTCAAGTCATCACACTAAGTCATCATCGTTTGGCCTCGAC
>VDFB02072439.1:0-20300 GCA_007258455.2 Sequoia sempervirens
GGTGGATGTAGTCCGGATTGGGTGAACCACGTTAAATTCTCTATGTTATGATTTATTCTGTGTATGTTTTAGTTTCTCTGTTTATTATATAAAATCTGAATTTAATTGTTAGATCTACCATCTCTAACCCTAACAATGGGCAGGAGGAGTCGTTACATCTATGTTTCTTCCACGATGACACATGCCATAGGCAAAGGATGTGAAATATTCTCATTTGAATCTTGGAAAGTTCAAGGACGCTAGCCCGTCATAGGGACATCTACGTGTCATGCAATCGTCCTACTCAAAACTTTGCAAGATTGAGATATCTAGGCTATAAATGCTTTATAATTGTTGCCTATGAAGTTGGAATCATGAAATTATGACTTATAGGTTTTTGTCATAGATGGGGTGGGCTAGATGCACAAGTGTGAAATTTCCTTGGGGTGCATTTTTATGACACTAAACCACCACATCATCATAAAAGGGAAATTGAACCATGACAAAAATATCTAGCTAATATGAAAAGAAAGTTTCCTTTGTTCAATCTTTGATCTTGGGTCATATTTTAATTTTTTAAAGCAATAATAATCATCACAATTTTGATCTTAATAGAAGAATGTCACCCCAACAACTAGAAGGAAGTAAAATCCTAAAGAGACCTCTTATCATTTATGCATAATAATTTACAATCGTAGCACACTAGAGATTATAATAATCACCCTTGGCAACTACTAATTGTTTTACTACTATTTCAGTACATCTTAACAAAATATTTATCAACCATGAAACTTATTGGATTATCCACTTCAAATTGTGACACCAAGTATTTCTATAACTTAATACAATTTAGAAGTGCTATCTTTGTAACCTTACCAAACATGACAATGGAAACAACTCTATATCACAAACTCTTATCCTTGCATCAAAAAGGGTAAGCTCTCTATATCAATATAAATACCTAGACCCAAACCTATTCCTTGAGGGTTCATTCAAAATAACCATGACTAGATAGCCCTTTTAAGGAATTGAGGCTTTGTAATTTGTACACCAATAATATGAATACTTCAACCTTACGATTGGGATATTCTCTTTTGGATCACAACCATTAATTAAATTTATACTTACAATTCCATATATATGTAATATTATGTAAAATAGTGCAACCCATATATATTAGTTTGATATCTACAACAAAATATGGATAGAAATCTATATAATGTCCAACTCATACCTTCATCGCATGTACACATAATGACCAACTCAAACATAAATCAAATGTACAAATAGTGATAAAATCCTACACACATTAAGTGTACACATAGTGATCAACTCATACATACATTACATGCACATATAATGACCAAGTAGCAAAAAGGAATGGATGCACCCCTATTACATATATCTTCCTCTTTACATAGTTCACTAAAACATAACCCCTTATAATAAGGTGACAACAAGGAAAATAAAAATGAGTGCATCCCATACTAAATTGTGGGTCCATCCTTATTCTATTTCACAACCACATATCATGACAAGATTCACATCACATGCTACTTATTGTCATCACCAATAAGGGCATAAATATGACAACACAATTAATGTGGCTATTAATAATATTTCCACAAATGATAACCTTTTAGTTAGCAGATCCTTACATCCATCATCTTCATGCTACTAACAAAATTCAACTCAACTTAATATGAAGTAGCTCCTTGCATCTATCACATGCATGTTACTAGTGAAAGCTAGCTAGGCCATATCATATCTTGGGTAGGTCCTAGCTTCCATCTTTCACATGTTATTGGTGAATGTTTGATAGACCCTAGGATATAGAAAGTATAGCTTATGCCAACTATCACATGCACACTACTAGTGCCAACTAGCTAACTATGCCTTTGGATGTTGCCACAATAGTGTGTCCACTTTGTGTGCCATCTTATATTTTTCTTGAAATCACATACTTTTAAAAAAATGATTTAATCCTTGAGAGGTTTCATCTAAAAGTTTTTAATTAAAGAGGGTTAGATCAAACCCCCTTGGATAGACCTAGTCTTAAATCAAACCCTTAATCAAGTCTCCTCTACACCTATCACAATGCTTACAAAAAACCACTTTTGATTCACTTTTTGGGTGCTCAAATGAAGTCATTTAGAAATTTGATTTTGTAAGTATGTAGCCCTTACTAGAAGCTTTCCAAAAAGTATAATTTTTAATATATGTAATTTCATTCTTATATTTATTTTCTATTTCTAGTGAATGTAGGTTTTTCATTGAACATCAAGGTCTTTGTTTCACACATGTGGAAAAATAGAGAAAAAAATATAAGAAATATTTGTGCACTAGGTATTGATGGTTCTTATTTCAACAAAAGAAAAAAAAGTTAGTTCAGATGAATACAAAAAAATCATGCATTACCAAATTAACCTATGTTTGAATTATAGTTAATCACTTCAAAAAGTTATAAAAAAAATTATACAAAAAAAATAATGAAAAAATATTTGTGCATTAGATAGTGATGTTAGGAATCTATGTTTAAAAATTTATAATTTTATCCTTTCTACAAATAAAGTTATGTTTTACCAAAGTAACGTCACTTTTTTAAAATATTGTTAAATAGAAAAATAAGATATTAAATCTTATGTAAAAAAATTCATAAATCATCTCTAATTTAAAATATGTGTGTCTGTACACACACATATATCTACATATATATACCCCTTTATGAAATTCAATTTTGACATGTGGAGTCATCTTATAACTAAGTAAACATAATCAAGACGTCCTCAAGGTTACCACATAGAGTGATCAATTAACCCATGCATATGATCTTATTAATTTTGGTTCAAATTATTGACAAATACATAGCACATTAAACCTGCATGGTTTGGCTTCTAATTGATCACAAATAAATAAACATGTACGAATTTATTTAATAAACAATTTCAATGACCATTCATCTTATACACTAGCTCACAATTCCACATAAAGAGTAACCCATATATCATTGCAAGTATCAACTCAACATACCATCCATTCATACTAGGCATAGGGAAGACTAGAGTTCCCAACCTAACAATGTTGAATAAAGAGAGAACTAGTCATACCCTTTTCATTATTTTTAAACAAATAGTACCATAGAAATTCATGTGTGTAAATCCAAAATTTATACCCAATCATTTATAGATCAACAGTAAACTTTTTTAGTCATTTGAAAACCCCGTATTATAACATACAAGTTAATGTTACAAATAAATTTAATATATACTAGTTTTGCTTCATATAGTTGCAATATATACAATAAGACCAATGAAACAAAGGTACAACACAAGTCCAAGCATAGAGACAACCCCAAATCATGGATCTATTCTCTAAATACCTCTTCTATAAACTTGGGTCATAGGAGCATCATTTGCCCAACAATTGTCTAGATACATGCTTCCAAATGAGTTGAAGTCACATGTAATTCTCCTCAAACATTAATCTCTCGAGGAACCTACACTTTGGCTCATATATCTAAAGTAAGTTATTACAATCATAGTCCTTGACGATAAAGCTAGAGGTTCAAGTCTTCTTATTGCTAGTCTAAAAATATATATCAATTTGCACAAAGGTTAGGAAACCCCTTAGAATACATAACACATTCTATTAGAAAATGATAGAGATCATTGACATCTTGTGGGAAATAAGGGTAAAGCTCTAGATGGAAAAATAATAAGAATATCACCAATAATTAACAGTTTAAAACAAAATTACCAAGTAGTCATAAAATTGTCATAACATTATTCTCCATGGAATTTGAAACTTTAAAATGTTTTGAAAATCTAAGATAAAATATGGAAAAAAAATATTAAAAATGGTTTGGATAGATTAATAATAATAACACAAGAGTAGTTTTTCATTGAATTGGCTAAAACAATAGTCAAAATATCTTCACCATCCTTATGCAAAAGAAATCTCACTGTCACCAAATCGATAGAGTAATTCCAACTCAATTTTCACATAATCTAAGGTCCAACTATCACACATGAAATATTAGCACAACTAATTGAGGTGAGACTATTTGCATCACAATCTAGAATAAACACAATGTAGTTCTAACTTTACACACAAGAACTTAACAGGGTCAACCAATTGTTAACAAGTTTTACAAAAACATCTCAAAATTCTATATACAAATTTAGAATAAAATTATTGAATGCTAAATACATTCCCCATGAATCATAATTCCCCTTGCTCTAGCACATAAGGATTAGACTAAACTCAACTACAAAAATAGTCATTTGTTTAATGTTTGCACATCGATAATGTAAGTGCAATTGATTATTGAACTATAATTTCTAGATTTATACCAAATACTCAAAATTTGTTATCATGACTAAATATTAGCCAGAATGATTATAGTTACTACATCAAGTTGATATCAAGTAGTTTCAATTTGATAACGGGATAGTGTAACAAATCATTCCTTATAAAACACCCAAAGATCATACCTACAAAAAATTTCATCTTATAACCAACCATCTTGATATGATTATATGCAATAGTGACATGCATAAATTAATCATTACATTATGACACCATTTCATATTGCAAGGTTTAGACCTCAAAATTACTATTGTCAATTGATTTTTTATAAAATGATGATAGTAACATCATTATGTATCACTAAATAATTATGATGAACTTTCTAACCCTATATTTATACAACAATGCAAATTTATAATAAAAAATCACCATAGTCATGGTCATAATTCAAAATATGGCACAAATTTTTATACCCTTAAGTTCCAAGCCATCATAAAAATTTATGTAGTCAAAAGATAAAAAGAACTACATTATTAACACATAATGTATAGCAAAAGTTCAAGCTCTCACAAAATCACAAAATATCCACAACATATGCACAAGACAATACTTCAAACCATGTTTAATAGCAAAAGGGGATGTGCCAACTTCAAGACTCAACTTCTAATGATTAAAGATTCTTAAATAATTTTGCAAGATACTCAAACTATAATGTGCATATGATGACCAACTATTGGGCTTGCAAATTCTCTTCCTAATATATGTATATAGTGATAAATAATCCATACTAGCATTTCAACACAATCATATTCATGATTAATGCAAGACCATATTTGAAACTCGCAAGCATTATCACAAATCTAATCCTACTTTGAGAAGAACTGAGTAATTCTTAATTACACCCATATAATGTATTCATCATGATCTAAAACAAAGTCTAACAAAAAATAGGGCCAATGAGGCCCCTATGAACCCACAAAATGCACTTAATATAAACAGTTTTTCAAAGGTAGTAAATATAATGAAGATTTTTTAATTTGGAGAAACCACTTTTTGAAACTCCAATAGTGGTATTAGCCATAATCTATAGCTTCCATAGGGATACAATCCAAGAAAGTGTAATAACAACATTCCACATATCATACTTAAGAATTCCTAGTATATATCATGCATTTAATAATGTAAGAAAACCTCAAATATCATGACCCAACATAGAAAGTTAGAAGACACAATACAGTCCCAATTTCTAAAGGGTATAAAATACACATTCTCAATCATGCTACAAAGTTGTGAATCATTTGAAAAAATTCCTTAAAAACATGTAAAAGTAGGTATAGGACTATGAGCTATTTGACAAAATGCCTCAAGAAATGCAAAATTATGCACACCTTAGATATAAAACCCTATCTTTAAGAAGAATGTTAGATATAGCATAGTTGTTATTGTAAAATAAAATGCCAAAATTTATCCTAGCTCTAATTTATAGTTTCGAACATTAATCTAAACAAGGATTCCTTTTAATAATGTGTCACCCAATAAATAAAAATCTTATTGATGCCCTTATAGCATAAACCAAAAAATAATCAAATCAATGTTATTCAAGTTGTTAGATCATGAATAAGATCTTACCAAGGTCTAAAGAGAGAACACATATATTACCTAGTTCAATCAAATACCCATAGTAAGGTCTTGTTTGGACTAGATGAAACTACTAGTAGTCATTCTCCAAGATGCAAAACACAACCTAATCGAGGGCTTCAAACAAAAATATTTTCCCCTTTATTTTATTCTACAAGTGAAGTTACATGTTGTAATTAAGGAACCAAAATGCATGAAATAAAAATAAAAATAATCCCATTACTCTACATTGCATGTTGAAGCATTGACATGGCTTAATTTTCCTAGCATTTGTACTTGTCAAGCTTCATGAATGGAGTAAAAACATAGGTTCCCAAATCACCCCCAAAGGTAGTCACAAATCTCTAAGTGCCTCCCTCTTTTTCTTGCATCCTCCTATGTTGTGTGCCCTCCTTTATTTACCCCACATGCAAGGAAAGAAATTGCAAAATTCTCCTCCTCTCTTTCTACCCAATGTGTCTTGCATGCTTCTTTTTCTATCCTGCATCCAATCAAAGCCTATTCTTTATAGATTAATGGAAACAAATGGGCACCCTTTCCATTTCAATGGTGTTTGCACACAATTCATCCAACAAACTCCTCTCCCTCCCTTCTATGCTATAGTGTGTAATAATGTAATGATTATATCTATTGTCTATGGTGCAAACAAAAAATATGAAATTAGTGCTATGAATAAATAATTATTTTTCTTTATTGCCTTCTCTTGAGGTCTTAAACACTAAATATTTTTTCTTTGTGACTTTAACATTGACAATTTAATTATTTAATAATTTTATTAGGTAGTCCATCTTTAATTAAAATATTTATTTTAATTTTAACATGATTGATGATTAGAGATGAATGTGGAACTTATATTCACACGTTTTGCCCTTTACAATATTTAGATAATTAAACTTAGAATACCCTTAATATGTTTTGCTTTAGGGCGTACAAAATGGCAAGACTTCATAACCCTATCAACCAAACACAATCGTTGTTAAAAAACATTAATAGGTGAGAGGTAAATACAAGTTGGTTGAACCTAAAACCTAAACACGAACACTTAAACACAATGTAGACTTAGTTTGACATTAAGACACTCATTAGACATGCATCAAAATCATGATATCACAAAGAAAATTATAATGACATGGTTAACAATTTCTAACCCCATCACATTTACTTTAGAATTGTAATTAGAAACTACCTCATTTTACACCTTTCACTAGTTGAATCAATCAATGAAAATATACACATCAAGTTAAAAATAGATGCCTTTGGGGGATGTGATGTCTAAGAGAACATTTACAAGTAACCTATACCTAATCTAAACAATATTTAACAACATTTTAAGCATGACAAAAGCCTTATCAACAAACAAGAACCAAAATTAGAAGTAAATACTTTTTGGTTGTACAAAATTGCTTGTAGATTTGGATACTTCTACATCATCTTTCAATCCACATTATACAACATAAAATGGAAAGTATTATTATAATTTTAAAATAATACCATTAAGTTTAGATGTAAAAGGTAAAAACCTAATACCACAACAAATAAGACAATGCTAAGAGCCACCATAAAATATTAAATGCTTCAATGGTACTCAATTGCATCCTGCTTCAAAATTTAAGTAGCTAAATCCAGTTCTATTATGCACTGAGCGCATCAAAACATGCCACAAATTACATTTACTATACTACCACCTCCATGTAGCATTAGAATGCTATCTCAAGATGTGTGGATGATCTTTGTATCTTCTCTATTTGAACTGCTTATTGCTTGCTCTACAAACAATTTTCTTCCTCTCCACAATATTACTTATGGCTAGTATCAGTAACCATTGTTTTATTATGGTCATCAAATTTCTGACTAATTCTGCATGCTCTCTTACTATATTGCTTTTGGCATCTTTTTCATTTTTTCTATTAACATTCTATACTTTCTTCGCTGGAGCAGTACTTCGAAATGAACGGTCCAGGATCATGCCCAATATAAATACGATGGTCGTTACAACTTTTCATCCAATGCAAAAGATACTAAGAGTTATAAATGCACTTTGTACTTTAAATTCCTACAACACTTTGTACTTTTAATATCATTTTGTACTTCAAAACCTCTCTGCATACTCGAAGAGCCCCACCTTAAGCTTTTTCTTTATTTTTACTAAGCCTAACAACCATTGGATGAAGCTTGGAGGTAAATATCGCCGACAATCGCATCTTTTATCGGCAATAGGTGCAAACATCCAGCATTTCCAAAGCCCAAGAGCCGTTACAATTAGATTAAGATTTAAATCAATGGTAGTCGAAGGTCTCAAAAAAACTGATGAAAAATATGAAAAATACAAAAATGACTTGAGGCAAAAAGGCTTAGGAAAGGGTTCCTAATAAACTCGTGTTTAAGATTCCAAAACATTTAGGCATTCAAACATTCTTGTAATGATTTAAGTTTTGTGAAGTAATTAAGATAATGGATTTATAAGTTGAACTGAGACATATATCAAGGAAACGTCTTTGTCAAGACTCCATCTCCAACTATTGGATATCACATCTTTGGATATTTTGTCGAAGTTAGCTTGGTGTCAAGTTGCCTTTAGCCTCAATAATTGCTGCTTAGATATAGGCTATCGTGGGGGAAGTATTAAGTGTGCTAGTTTGAGAAGATAATTGACATTTGCCTTTCGAAGCTAAAGTTGATGGTCGTATGGCCGCATTTAGGCATTTTTGCTATAAAATACAAGCAAAATTTAAAATGACTGTCACACAGAATGTCAATATTATAAAGCTTATGATGATAAATATATTTGGTTTTATATAATTTCATTTATATTAAGATATGTTGTAATATTTTAAGGGCTCCTTTGAGTGAATAACTATCATAAAAAATTTGCTTGACATGCCAGGTCAACCATCAAATTAGGTCCTATTTGCCATCTACAGGATGAGGTCTTATTATCGGAAGAATATCTCTTTACCGTCTATCCCTTTTATCGGATCCAAGAATGAAATCTTTTTTATTTTATATATGCATTTGGTTTGGAAATGGTGTAGTGAAAAATAGTTGGTATATTCATCTTACCACTGGGTTTTAATTTCATTAATTTACTCTATATATCAACTAATTCATGTGTTAAGTATAAAATTTATATACATTCTCAAGTGAATTCATGATGTTGCACATCACTTATTTGGATTTATATGTCGGTTCTGTCTAGATGGTACGTCTCAATGCATTCTCAATCAAGCTGCCACCAATAATGTGGTGGGAGCATTTGCCATTTAAGCAAGGAAGTGGAATGCCTGTTGCTTTCTCTTAAATATCTAATTGTGGAGGCAAGCTCTAATTTCATGATTGACAATAATAATCATCTTGGTGCTCAAGAATTAAATATATAGACATCAAAGAGCGTTATTTGTGATATTTACACATTGGTTTCGATATTTAATGTGATTGTCTTCCAATAGTTTTTAGAACCAACAACAATGTGTCGATTAATTGGCAAGCATTTCCCTATTAAGTGATAATATAAGGTTTATGAGAGGCACATTGGAACACTTTCAAAATATATTTCTTAAAATCCTGTAATCACACTGTCCATAAACAGCCAGTGCATTGTGGTTAATATGCTAGTCGTTTACATGGGGACCCAGGCAATGGTCAAGATTGATTCACATCAATGCAGGAGAACAACCTTCAAGAGTGGTGGCAGTTAAGGATATGACCAAGGAAGAGGAGAGGAGATATCAGAAAAAATCAACAATCACAGGTTTGCACATCAAGAGTGTTTACAATGGCAGGTGTCGACTTCAAAATCTATGAAGCCATAGACTTTCCCTCTAACCATCTTAACTCTGTAGCTAAGTTTCCTTAACATGAATTGTTCAATTCCCGTCATTTCGTCATGATAAACGTTGTCCATGCCATAGGAAAGTCGGTCTTTCTGATAGGTAACAATCCTGCTAGTGTATCTACAACTCTTATCATAAAATGTTATGCCATACAAATAAGGATTACAAGTTGGACCAACTTATCAGTCTACACAGAGTCGACTAAGGATTGAACGAGTATTGATAGCATAGAAGGAATCATTGTGATTAAAAAGTTGATGAGCATGAGGTTATGAATAGTTTCTTGAATTCCAGAACTTAGCTGAAATTTCTGATTAATTACATATCTCTTCTTTTGAGACACAACATAGCTAATAAACACAGAGCACCGTCAAAGGTGGTGACCAAAGCTTGATGAAGACAAAGGCTTGGCAACAGAGAACAGCAAAATTGGTTGACTTGTTGAGGTGAATCTCATATCCCTCTATTATGACATTTCTATTCTCGAGGTTTATGTTTGGCAATTACAGGATACACGAGCAGGACTCTCACTATATTTTGTAGATCTATGGCAGACTGAAGGTTGCTCCACAAGCTTGATTTTGTTTGACCATGCATGTTTGATACATCTCATAGGCACATTCACAAGCCCTGATGATAGTATTATACTATTTAGTAAATTTAATAGTCTTTGGAGATCTTATTGTAGGCCTCTGTTTAATTTGCTCGTAAACAATTTTATATTTTCTTTATATTTAATATAAATTATTCTTTTTCTTATAAGGGGAAATATTACCAATTTTAAAATCACAGGCAGAAGTTTTAAGAAATCCCATATTTCACTGTCAAAAACTTCAGTAATTCCTAAGGGCAGGTATCAAGCACAGATTACTAATCAAACATTAGAAGATGCCATAAATAGAACGCTGCAGTGGGCGTTTGTTAAAGAAAGTCCAAACTATGGGAGGGGTTTAATTTGAGTATTTAAAAAGCTAAGATCCTTAAAACAAAAACAATTAGACCTGTCGAACAATTCATGCTTTAAAAAAAAGGACTTAACCCACTAAGCTTAAAATATAAGATGGAATTAATAATTTTTACAAAATTTGAACAAAAGAACTATTAAAATACAGCAGAAAAATAAAGTGATAAATATCCTACCAATTCTCAAGTAGAAATATTTCATTCAGAAAGTTAAACCTAAATAAAGGATTTAGTTTTCTTGAGAACAACTTTTTGGCAACTAATAGTCAAATCAATAGCCCATTACAGCATTTTTTCTTCAAATTGAACTGAAAATTTGGTTTTTTGGAAGGGAGACAAGGCACCAGCCTGAAATCTCAGATCTACATGTCTGAGCTAAGAACCTGATAGAACTGTTATTCTTACTTAAACATCATTGCTGAAAAATGGAAAATACACAAAAACATGCTGATATAGACTGATAACAAATGGATAATTTCCAATAAAAAATAATTTGAATCTGGTTAGGTTTTAATTTTTGGAACATCAACAGAACACAAAATACTAAAATAAATACTAGATCTTCTCATCAGCTTCATCAGTTACTTGAACTTCAGAGCTGGTTGGCTTTGGTAACTCAGTTGTTGAAGGTCCACCGTCCTTTTTCACTTCTGTCTCAAACTCTTTAGCTGCCTGTAATCACAGAAACCTATAAGAAAATAATCAAAATGACCCGCTTCAAATTTGTGCATAAGCAGCCCTATTTAGGAAATTTGTCAATTCTTCAACCTTAAACTTGACAGCTAGAATAAAAATTTTGAGCCTCCAAAGGTGCATAACGTAAAACTGAGACAATACTGAAATGCCTTATTTTAGAAGTACACTTAAAGCTTGCTGTGGTTTTAGTTTCTACTTCTTGACTGCACAGACTTCGCCAAATTTTTTTAGGAATGCTTTTGAAAGATTATATTCAGATGTCCATAATCAGACAAATGAACTCACAAGAATTGAAGAGAAAACACTGATATATGGCAGTACCAGAATACACTAAAGAAAAGAATATCACTCTATAGAATGGAATATAATGATACAAAAATGATGTATAAGGTGGAAGGCATTGCCTCTATTTTTACACCTCACAACAAGTTACAGGAGGGTAGGCTATTCCATTTAGGCTCTAACCTCAATACAATAGAAGTGCAAGTTACAAATGCAAGGTATACATTTACATATGTAAGTTACACCAACAAAGTGCACAAAACCTAATAGTACAACTGGTATTGCAAGCATTAGCGACTCAAAGAGACAAAACAAGACAGGGTTTTGACTCTTACATCCTGATAAAAATCAACTTGGACGGGCCAAACAAAGGTGGGATTCAAGCCAATTTCTTAAAATTCAAAAGAGAGACCTTAATACCCAACCTAATGGTAGCTTCCAATAGGCCAAACAACTCCCACAATATAGAAAATTGTCCACTCACCAGCACAAATCTGGAATCAAACATTCTCCATGCCTGCTCCCCATCCTCTTTGTTCTTGACTTGTGCATCCAGCCCTCTAGTCTTGAGAGCATAATGTGCCAACTATATTCCACTAAAAGTCCTCAATGGTGTCCGTGTATCAATTCCCAATCTCCAATGGTCTCCCTTAGGATAATAGTTTTCACCTAGATCTACTAATTTCTCTTTAGAAGTAGGAATCTCTTGTGTAGGATTCACTTCATGTGTGGGGCCATCCTCATCCTGCAAAACAGAGTCAACACCCAAATCTCACTCCCCTAAGACTTCAACAATGCAGCCTCTACTAAAACAATTTCATTACCCTCTTGATGATCCTCAGTTAACACACCTAAAAGACCCCCAAAACGGGAATTAGGTGTCTCATAGTCATTTGTCAACCAATTGTGTTGTACCCATATGAAATTCTCCATATAGTCATTTTTCATGTCAAAACAATGGTCATTTTTCATCTAGTTTAGTCATTATGTGAAATATACCAAGCCAAATTTTTTTTTTGTTTTTCAATGATTCAGATTACAAATTACAAGCATGCACCCGTTAAGGTTAGATAGATAAACCGAAACGTGCAAGAAAGCAACCCTAACCAGAATGGCACCGCTGAGGGTGAGCATTGGTCAGAGGATCTTCCTATTCTAAAAGCTGGAAAGAACTCAACGTCAAGTATGTGCTACCCAATCCAATACGGAGTGAGGGGCGACCATATGACGGAGTGAAAACAAAGCAATGCTTGAAAGGAACTACTGAAAAGTGAAACACTCAACACCCAGAATGTGCTTGCTGACCCAGAGAAGGTAAGTAGCGACCATAGGGCGGAGAAGGATTACAAACAATAACAAATGCTGAAAGAAAGAACACTACAATATGATAAGCAAGGATCTAAAGACTGTCAGTACTACTGCCAGCATACAATTTGAAAGATGACAACTTGCTATCAATTACAATTCAACATATGTGAAGCTTGCAATAATATTAGAACGTTCCTTTGCTGAGAAAAGAGACTGAAAATGGAGAAATTAACTAAAAGATCCAACCTTGTTTAACTCTTGATCATCCACTCTGAAGTATTCCGCAAGACTGAAGATCCCTTCACACCCGTCCAAGAACAAGATGCAGATTTATTAAATCTGGTTGACAGACCTGTGTTTCAGCATAGAACCAGCACCAGATATTTCTTGAAAAAACTCGAATCTCCCTTAATACTCAATCAATCAACCTCAAACTGAATGCAAAGCTCAAATATTATGGTGGCGCTTAGATTAGGTACAAGAAACGGAACTGAAAGACCAGATTTATTTAATGGCACAGATTCCAATGACTGCAGACAGTACGGCCCAGTACAGGGGCGAATTTCATTTATAAAATCAGTCACTACTCCTTAAATTCTATAACCTTGCACAATGAGGCGCCTAGCCTATACCAATGAATTTATGCAATACCCACAATGAACATTTTTGTCTTATTTGATTTTTGAATAAAAACTCAAATCTGCTAAAGCTAAATCACTGAAAACAGAAAACTCTAGTATGCCAAATCTGATCCTACATGAAAGAATGCTGATTACAATGCACGAACTCCAAGTACTCACAAACTAGACTAATAATCATCACTAGTCGTTGTCTTACAAACGAGAAGAGATGCCCAAACTAGGAGGTCTTCATCCCTCGAAGCAATCCAGAATCAATCCGGCAGCATAACGGTGTAATTTCCAAGATGAAGCAAACTGATGCACAAGCCCTCTTTTTATAAGTTTCGTTTGACTTCACGAAACCCTAAAATCTTCTTTTAGGTCAAATTCCCTGATCTCCTCAAGAGGGCGTACTTTCTCCTTCAAAGATTAATAAATGATATTTTAATTAAAAGCCAAGCTTGAAAAGTGCGCCCAACATAAGCTTGCTTGACTTAGGCAATAATTAAAATAATCAATTAATGAGGGCGCCACCCTCATAGGCCCCTTTTTTAAAACATCTTTAAGTCATTAATTCTAAGCCCAAGGTCAACATTAAAATATAATATTTAAATGTGCCTTTTAATGAAATAACTTAGCTTATCCCTCCGGAGGTGCACTGAAGCCAAAACTGAGCCAAACATCTGACCACTGAAACAGGAAGCCAACCGAGCTGAACTCATCTGAAAAGCTGCCAAAAATAGAATTTACTAAAAATAGTAAATTCCCAAAAAGTACTCTGAATGCTGAGACGAACATACCACTGCGAAGCCCTCTGAAAACCCAGAAGGAATCCGCCATTAAAACTATCATCTCCGAGCAATGACCTCCTCAAAATTAGGAAACCCTAATTTTAACTTCCGACTAGCCTCCGGGTTCCCAAAGAAAGGCTAACGGTCACGAAAATGTCAGGCTTGAAAAGGGGACATTACATTATGGAATCCTCTCTATTTCCATTGATGTGTGTTTGAGCCCTAATTAGTGTCATTGTGTAGCCAATAGAAGACACTTTCCAATGCATCAAACAAGAAAAAAGTCGAAGCTCAAATGCAATAGAAAAGTCAAAAATTGTTTAGGCATTGAAAAGTGGCAGAGACAACTGAAGTGTGTGTCTTTGTACAATTTGCCCAAAGATTCAAAAGTGGCGAGAGATGTCTAAAGCACACACCTTTGAACAACTTGCCCAAAGGTTCAAAAGTGGTGAGAGACATCTAAAGCACTCACCTTTGAACAAATTTCCCAAAGGTTCAAAAGTGATAAGACAACTAATGCAGGCACCTTTGTACAATTGTCCAGAATCACCAAACTCAACAAGAGTAACAGAACAGGTCAAAAAGTGAACTTCTGATATAAAAAGTACATAATGAAAGGTGGAAAATGACAAAATAGGTCAAAAAGTATGGTTTTGGTCTAAAAAGTTGGAAAGTCACATATGAAGCTCAAAGTTTTGATTTTGGTTTGAAATTCAAAATAAAAAACAAGAGGAAAAACACCATAAAAGGAGGGACACTAGTGCTGCAGGTAGAAAAGATGTTTTCTTCATTAAATAAAATGGCGATTTTAGTTCTTGGGTTACAAAAAGAGTTTTTTTGACAATTTGTGTAGAACAGCCCTTCAAGTTTTTAGCCTGACCCAATTCATAGATTTGTTAAAAATGGTAAAAGAGTTAGTTTTCAAAATTCCATACTTAGATGCCTAGGTATAGGAAATATTTTGCAGAGCTAGAATTATCAGAGAAGCCAATTGATGTTTCAGAATAGCTATTTTATCTATTATTATCTTTCACAAGCCACAATTGTTAGAAGAAATCTATCTTTAGTTTCTTATTTTCAAACAACTTACTTTAAGCATTTTGGTATTCAGCTATTTTGGACAAAAGCTTTAATTAATTTATTTTTGTATTTATCTTGAGTAAATTGCATTGCATGAGCATGCAAAACCCTGTAAAAACTTATAAATAAAAGCTTTATGCACTTAGTTTGAAGCCAATAGTGATCCTAAATTGTTGCTCAAGCTGCTTTGTGTTATCTTCTCTGTGTTCATTTGGTAAATCAAATAATTTTTAGTAAGTATTGCAGGCTTTGTGCTGTAATCTTCATTGAAGTGGTTATTGTAGCTTTATATGCAATTTTCTTTATTTGATTTGCAGAAGCTCATCTTTGTTTACAATTCCAATTCTTGTGTCTGCATACACTTTCTGTTGCTTATTTTTAGCATATGTGGTGTTTAGTTATCATAGATTTGACCATTTGTGTCAGTTGGAAGATTATAAAATCTCTTCTCTGTGCATAAAGAGCTATTTTAGCCTTGTGCTCATACCCGAAAACAAAAAGGATAATGTTTTTCTTTATTTTATATTGCATGCTGAAAACCCCAAAGATACCTGTACACATTTTAAAAGTTAAAGGTCATTTTTGTAAGTTCTAGGGTTGAGTTTACTTTTTAATTAAATTGGAGATTCCCCTTCTAATTTGAAGAAAGGTTTATCCTTACATGTTTCATTTTGTGTTGTCTTGAAAGGGGCAAAATAAAATGTTGACAAACTGAACACTATAAGTATAGATGCATTCAAGTGCATCCTCAAATGAAGTCACCTCATCAAAGATGAGATCTCTCCCAATGATGATCTTATTCCTAGCAGGATCCAACAATTGATAGGATTTGCACTCCTTCGAATAGCCCATCTTTATGCATGTATGGCTCTTAGGATTATCTTATACCTTTTCCCATCCTAAATGTGGACCCAAGCAACAGTGCCAAACAATATTCAGTGGATAATAGTCGGCTTCCTACTACACTTTTAATAGGGCATCATGTCTCAAATTGGTTTAGTACATACCTTGTTAAGAGTACGTTAAAAAAACAAATGGTTTCACATACAAAGCAGCATCTCAACCAAAGTCCTGTTCTTTTTCTTTGTTGTACCATTCTAGTAGAGAGTATAGGCAACAGTATATTGCCACGCAATACCATGCTTGGAACAATATGCTTCAAACACATGATCAACATATACACCTCAACAATCTGATCTCAACCATTTTACTAGGTGTCCAAACTGCTTCTCAACCATGGCTCTCCATTTGATGAACTTCTCTAAAGTCAGACAGATTTCACATGATAAACCTAAGTATTTTAGGGGAAATTATCAATGATAGTCAAGAAGTACAAGCTACAAATGCTTAGCACACCATGCCTTCCTTTCTTCAAACTTTTCCTAGTGATTTTTGTCAAGAACACATCCTTTGCACATGCCGCTTGATGGAGAGATAGGAGGTGACTCATGGATCATAGCTATTTAACCCAATAATTGCATGCAGCTGAAACTTAGGTGTCCATAATCTCTGCTGTAACTACTTGTGGCACCATCTACCTTGGCCACAAGTGCATTTAAACCCTAATTCATTGGGATGTCGCTGAAACTTGTGAACTTATAAACCTATGTTTGCTTATAAGTTTGCCACCATTGATCAACTTTAAATGATTGTTACGATTGTTGCAATGAATTTGTCAAGACAAAACTCAACCTTACTACCTTGCTCAATTATTTGAAAAAACTAATAGCATATTCACAAATATATGGTGATTATGCTATCATCAAGCACAACATTGCCACTAACAACAATAAAAAGAGTTAAATCATCTGATATATAAACTTTCTTATCATCTTCCTTGGCAAGCTCTTGCAACAAACTACCATACTTTGCCATATGAGTGCAACCAAAATTCAATGTAAAATCACATTTGAGAGCCTATTCAGGATAATATGAGTTACAAGAACATTATTTTACCCTTTTCATATGTTTTCCCTAGTGTTCTTTGAGTTCCTTCACTTCCTATATTAAGTGATTCATATTCTTGAAACAAGTGTCCTCAATATGTCTAGGCTTGCCACAATGGGCACACTCCCTGTGCTTCCCTCCTTTGTGACCACCCTTACAATCTGCATTAGAGCTCTTCTTGGTTCCCATCTTCAATGTCACCTCGGTTTCCCTCATATGCACATTTTTGTCTTAGTTCTCCTTAAGTTCTGCTTTTCTTCCCCTTACACGAAATCGTTGCCTCAAACCAAGCACACCCACTAGGTGAGCTTCTCTTGTTCTGCAGTCAACAGAGAACACATGGCATCAAAAGGCATATAGATGCCTAAAAAGAAACTTGCAACCATCTAATGATAATTTCCACATAACCCAAAAGAGAAATCAATGCAAATAAGTACTCATAATCCATATGCAAGAGAATAGACAACATACCTATCAAAAGATGACACAAGATATACCCTAAAAAAACCCTCAAAAGGGAAAAAAACAGCCTCCAAAAGCATCCATGACACATGTATTATTCAGCAATAAACATTACAATACATCTTTAGAGCCTCCATGAACACCTCTGAAACATCAAGCCTCCTCAATGCATCCTCCATGTGTCTAAGCATGTAACCACACATCCCATGCCATGTTTCACAAATGCACTCTTCAGAAGAAGACTCAAAACCCCAACTAGCCAACCTTAGACAACTACCCTTGTGCTTGCTTTTATAGAAACAAGCTCACACAAAACCACCAAGTGGGATTACATAAAACCATGAGATGACAAAACCATGACCCCACATTTAATATTGGGTACTTTATTAAATTACTTTCCCCAATATTAAATGAATAAATTTTTACGACTTACATTCAACTTATGTCCCAATTTTACATATAACATAAAGCGGCCCCAAGAATGTTAACTCCTAGTGATGCACGTACTTCTAGGTCCCCCTAGGTACACCACAAACATAATAATAAATTAAACATTATGCAAGGTGTATAACACCTAATTCCTAACATTCTCCCACTTGTATACATTGCATAGGGGGTAACAAGTAACCTCAAAACATGAACAAGGGAACAATTCCTATAGCCACATATACCAGCAAGGAATCAAAGTGCTCCATGTGCTCCATCAAGATATTTATAACAAGAAACAAGGTGACCACCATCCCAAGCATGAATGCTCTCATCCTCCATCATGCCAATGCACAAAGATAAGAAGCCATACAAACTATCACAACGAAGCATAAGTCCTACCTCAATTGATATCCCAAACACAAACACTCAATCCAAAGGTATCAATATGCACCAGTAGCTATCAAGATACACTAACCATAGCTAAAATAGCACCCACAACAAGTGCTAACACATCCAACTATCCATACCTCCAAGGTATACAAACATAGTAAACTCATGCCATCAACATATACACCTATAAACCACAATCACAAGCTCCATGTGCAAACCTATCAAAGAATGACATACACATCCAAGAGCTCCCACTACATGGGTAATGCAAATCTGAAAAATGATCAAGACATACCAAGTCTACTAATAGCATCACATAGAAAGTGTAAACAACATCATGTAGTACCAAGGAACATCCACAATGATATGCAAAACCTGTAAATAAATAGCCTGTAAGAACAACTCTCACCACAAGTCTCCATTGCTCTCCCATGTTCTCCACACCCAACAAAGGAAAGGGGTAAAGGAACCTCCATGTCATCACCCAAAAACCAAGTGACAACACATGAGCACAAGCCTAATGATCACCATACTCCAACCAAACCTCAAAACCAATGTCATGTGAAACCAAACATCTAGGAAGATAACCAAAACCAAAGAGAGAAACACTGCACATCATACACCTGTAGAAAGTCCTACATACACCTCTAAATGCTAACCGTGTCAAGTGTGATCTCCTCCACAACAGCCCAAAAGAAATGCCATAACAACACCCAACCGTTCAATCACCAAGATCAAACATAACATATGTATCATGTAACTAACATGGATGTAAGCCTCTCAAAACAAGAAGACCAAACTCAATGTAACCATTCCCAAAGAAGGAAATCAGCCCATAAACCATCTCCTAAGATCCTCATAATGGAATCATAATATCGACTCATATATGCAAGGAGATAACAAATACCAAACATCTCTCAAAATGAATCCTCTAGAACTACCCATGAATCCATAGCTCAAGATCCATATCTATGAAAGATAGGCATAAACCATAATATACCTGAAAGGAACAATGGGCAATACCTCTCAAGTAAACCGTTGAGTAGACCAAGAGTGGGGAATAAGAATGCTCCTCCAAGATATCCATGTCATCATGACTCATCCAAGAACACTCTCCTCATAGGTCCATGTTGGACTCACGTCCAACCAAGGTGTAGGCTCTTCGAACTTCCTGCTGAAATCTCATCAAGAGTAACCATCTCAACAACATGTCTCTAACCACAAGAGAACTCCAGCCTCACCTAAGTCTCCAAGTATCCATGGGCACCTATAACCAATCAATCCATGCCAAACTCCAAATGCAACATAGCATCATCATGAAGTAATCAAGCAAATGATCATGTACTCGATACAAAGAGAACCAAACAAGATCAATGTCACATATCCAACCTAGGAATTAGGAACATACAAATGATAACATGATCTAACCATCTCCTCCTAGGAGATCACATGCAATAATGCAAACATCCTGGTCTCCAGAGAACAAGTATCATGCCAAAACTCTAAACCGGTATCAAGAGTAAACCATGACATAATAACAACCACCCTCTAAACCAAGAATCAACATCTCCAATCAC
>VDFB02072440.1:0-69259 GCA_007258455.2 Sequoia sempervirens
CTTTTGGGGATTTGTGTACTCTTCACATGGGTTAAAGATGTTTGAAGGGTTATATTTTCTACCCATGGATATATTGGCTAGTCACATAAGGGTGTTGGTTTTTTTAATGTCATGGTTTTGGGTGGTCATGGTTTCATGAATCCATTTATGGTTTTCACTCAACTCTTCTTTATAAAGCATATGCAATTGAAAGAGGTTTCAAGGGTTATTACAAGTACATAGGTGATGTCGGAATGCTATCAAATTGAAGGAAAAACTGTATTGTTTATGTACAAGTCTTTTTTCAAAAGATTAATACATACTTTAGCCTCTCTTTGATGGTGGAGATTTTTTTGAAAGGGTTTCTCCATTTATATCCAATGTCATGTGTTGAATTATTATGGTTTCTTGATTTTGTGTTTTCTCCATTTCCATTTCATTGGTTAATACATGAACACATTAAAATATGTACACTTAGTTTAATGTTCTTGTTGGAATAGTTTACTATGTATTTCAACATTTGATTTTGATTAGGGGGATGTCTTTCTAAAAGTTGTGATTTTTTTGTGTTAAAATGGGAGCATATTGCTTTGTGTGTTTGTAGATTTGTGTGTGCATTGGGAACCATGGCAAGTACATCTCAATTGGAGATTGAGAAATTCAATGGTACTAGTTATGTGCTTTGAAAACTTAAACTGGAGGATCTCCTTGAAGAGAGAGGCTAGTGGAAAGTTTTTATTAGCAAGGTTAATTTTGAAAGTATGTCTAATGATGATTAGAAGAAATTAGATGAAAAGACACAAGGAACCATTTGATTGTTGTAGATTTTGTCTTGCTAAATTTCTCTTGGGAGGCCATCACATATCTTCTATGGAAAGGATTTGTGAGATCTATCAAACAAAGAATTTGATAAATAAACTTTTTCAAAAAGAAAATTATACTCATTTAAAAATGAAAGAAGGGGATTGTATTGCAGAACATTTGAATGTATTTAATTTGAATTGAGTCAATTAGATCCATTGATGTTAAGTTTGAAGAGGAGGATAAGTATACTTTGCCACTTCACTTAAATTATGGAAAAATTTAAGAGTGGTTCAATGACAAATCTTAGATTAAATGTCCTTTGTACCTTGCTTATAGAGGAAGTGAGGAAAATCTATAGATGAAAGCTCAAAAGATGCACTACATTTGTGAGGAAGGTCCAAGGATAAAAGAGGTCTAAAGTGGGTTAGAATCAATCTACCAAGATATCTAAGTTTGATGTAAGACTATTCTGATGCTTATACAATCCTACACACCCAAAAACATTTTCTTCTAACATACTTTTGAAATTTTTTTCTCTTTTTTGTTTCAAAGTTTGTTGACCATTTATCCCTCGCAACAAGTCTTATTAGCACTCAATCTTGTAGAGGACAAATATTTCTCATGCTATGTAAATCTCAAATTATTGTTGGGCGATGCAACAAAAAAAAGAGTCAAGATAATTCCCAAGGATAATTTCTCCTTGGTCAAATTGGTGGTCACTTTTACCCTCAAGAATTTTAAGCACAAGAAGTAGTTTTCTATTCAATAGAGGGTTACAAAAGACCCACCATCTTTCATTGTTACAAAATAGTATATTTAAAGGCACAATAGTCACTTATGCCTCTCACTCATAGCCGATAGTGTATTAAAACCATAAGTATTCCAGGTGTATATATCGTCTGGTGCCAATATATTCCAATATTAGGAAACAACTAGTAGTTATACATTTGTTGATATCGACAATTAGGGGAGAGAGCTTGATATGGGGTGGGTCCTCTAATGGGTATATTGATTGACATGTATCTTTTTTACCTAATAAGGTAATTAAAATATTCCTAAAATTGACTATTACACCAACAAATAATCATAGTATTTTTGTTTTTGATAAGGAAAATCAGGTTTTGAAGGGGCCCCGAAACCCTTTAGAAGAATGAAAAGTTGCTAAAGAAACTAAGCAATAAAAACCAGTAGCCCAAAAGACCAAAAAGCTGACAAAAGATAAAACATAAGGAACCCATCAGCAAAACAACAACAAAAACATCAGTAACCCTACTGATCAAACAAAAAGGAAAGCATTAGCTACAACATATTATCTAGAACATTCACCGAGGCCATATTCTCCTTAATGACCTCCTCCTACATATCCACGACATCTTTAATCTCATCCATTGACACGACAACTCTCTTTTTAGTCTTGCTCCTTGTCCTAAGACACGTTCCAGCCTGCACATCTTTCTTCAACACTGGAACAGACTCCTCAGCTTTCTCCACCTAGTTCGAGCAGTTGATCTCATCAATCACTTTCTCTAGCTCACCCAAGCCAAGAGGTTTACCAATCCAATTAAGGGCTCTCTCGTTTAAAACAGAGAGCCCCCTAGCTGTAGTCTTTAGAGAGTTGTTACTAATATTAACCACGGTTCTTAAATCATCCGACATCTTACTAGTTCTCTCCTCAAGTTTGGCAACATGGTCCTCCAAACTTTTATTGACCAGCATTTCCAAAGAGGAAATCCTCTCCTCATGCGAAGCCCCTCGATGATCTGCATCCTTAATCAACTTGTCCAACATGACGTTCATAGTTTTCACTTTTCCTTTAATAGCCCATACTTTATGATTACCATGGAGCATGGCAACACAAAGCTCCTGCCAAATTTTCACCTGAATATTTAGCTCCTTAACCTCATAAAACAACCATTTCACCAGAGACAACAAATTCCTCATTCCATCCTTAGCCATCTTGCAAAAACAAATTCATATTCACATCATCCCAATTAATAGGAGGTTGAACATTCTGCTCAACGTTACTAAGAGCATCAGACCGATCCAAATTCTGCTCTTTATCCTCTTCGATAGGGGAGTCCTCGAATTCAGCCACTTCCACCTTAATCCGCTCCTTATTAGACAAGTTAGCTAAATTAGCTAACACTTCCAACTGTTCCATTTTGACAACCCTATCAACTGAAGAAAACCCCTAAGAATACTTGATAAATTCCATCCCCTGCACCTCCATAGGCCCAAGCTCATTCAATAATTCATCACAACCAAGACTAACAACACCAGTAGGAACTTTCAAACACAGACCCTCATCTTTAGGCACCTTGGGACCAGACGCAGAGGAAATTTCCCCCTTCCCGGGCAAAGGATCCCCAACAAAGACATTCTCAAAATCAACATTAATAGAACGATTAACACCACCTTTCCCGAAAGGGTTATCCTTCACACCACCTTCCCCAGGAGCCACCTAGGGTTTCTCACTAGAATCGAGAGCCACCTCCATCTTCCTCTTAGCCAAAAGTTTTTCTTTCTTGGAGCCTTTTGATTTCCCTTTTAAAGTTTTTTTCACAGGCTTCGCCATGGAATCCCTCAACTCCACATCCGTTTCGTAGCCCTTGCTCCACTCTTCCAAGTCATCTTCCCCTTCCTTAGAGCCATCGTTGTCCACAGACATTTCCTCAACCTCTGTTTCCTCATCCTTAAAACTCCCAACCCATTCCACAACGGAGTCTCCAGTGTCATAACTAGTGTTTTTAACAGCCTTCTTACCAGGTGTTTTTGGAGAGACCGCAATTAACTTAAGCTTAATATGGGAAAACAAGAGGTTCATAAGACCCTCATGCAACACCACCTTCTTAGGGTTTTTTCTATGATCTTCCATACTCTTTTCCATGGAAATTAACAGATAGAAGGGAAAGGAGACCAACACCTTATTCCTAAAATGATTCAAAAGCATAAAATGGTAGCTGTAAACAAGAGAATCTACCTTCAAGCGTAAAATAGTGCATTAACACCAACATGAGGTCCCTTCAAAGTAGCTTCAAAGACTTACGAGCATAGCCACCACTCCCAATTTCCTGGAGCTTCTTCTTCTCATTGAATTTGAAAAAAATCACAAAGGCCTTCTTAGCAGCTCCCCTATCCCTGAAAAATTTCCTCCTAGAGACCGCCAGACCAGTGGCCTCTGCCATAAACTCCTCATCAATTTTAAACTCCACACCCTTATAATGCAACATCCTCTCATTCCAACCTTTCACAAAGAAATTCGTAGCATTAGGGTCCAGACCTTGAATTCTTTGCATGAACTATGTAACCCCACCCAGCTCCAAATGCTCCCAAACCACAGGATTCTTCTAAAATTCCTCGCATGAACTCGACTCAATTCTATAGCGGTCTCCACCCATGGACGCTTGAAAAGTTGTAGAACCCAACGACACTAGAGAGTTAAGAAAATGCGAAAAAAACCAAACTCTCCACAAAACACAAATAACACCCACAATACATGTGGGCTTGTCATTCAAGGTACTTCCCTACCAATGCTGTCAGGTCTTCATAATACGAAAAACAAGGAAATAATAATGGATCATACAAGCCAAAGGTTCATCTAGCTTATCCCAACTATGAAACATTATGAAGAACCTTTCCCCTAATGCATCAGTCTTAAAAACAAGCCATCTAGTCATCATTAGAAATACATTTGAGATTAAGAGGAAGAGATTCAAACGAACCCCAATCAACTCTCTCCACCACACCTACATTGGCAACACCATCAACCAACCTATTAGCTTCACGGTAAACATGTGGAACTTTAAATTCCTCAAAAGAATTTAAGATAACAATAGAGTCATTGATAAAATGAACAATAGACCATGAGGGAGGGCATTTTTTCAAGAGGCAATTTATAACATTAAGAGAGTCCCCCCTCCAACCAAAGTTTAGAAACCCCTTGATTTTTAGCCAAAACGAGGCCATGATAGGCTATTGCTGCCTCCGCAAAATGGTTTGTCTGGTTTCCCAAAGGGAGCGCCACCATGGAGACAAACCTACCATTCTCATCATGTAACAATCCCCCACAACTAGCACGTCCCAGATTTCCCTTAGACACTCCATCAAAGTTAACTTTAAACCAACCAATCATTGGAGCCTTCCAACGAACCCCCTCCTTGGGATCTTTCAACTTATTCACTAGATTAGAAAGATCACAAGAAAGGTTCCACCTCTTACCCACAAGCAAATCATAGGGAGACACCATCACTTTCAAATTAAGGAAGGAATCTTCAAGAATTTAGACATGAAATTTTACTTGATGGCATCAATGATTTTAAAAGCCATCCTGGAGGGTGACAGTTCCTGTTGACGGAAAATCTTGTTGTTTTGTTCCTTCCAAACACCCCAAGAAACATGCGGCAAAATAAGAGACCACAATAGAGAAAGGGCCAGATTAAGGGAGGGCAACACCCATTGAGAGCATAATTCAACAAAGGATGCAAGAAACACCCACACGATCTCCCACAGATTAAAAATATGAGACCAAACCTCCCTAGTATAACTGCAACTAGTCAGCAAATGGAGACAATCCTCTTCATTTTCCTTACATAAGAAACATCTATTTGGCAAAGCCATACCTCTCTTCACCAAATTATTTAGGGTAAGAATCTTGTCTTGACACAACAACCAAAAGAAGATATCAATTTTAGGCAGCAACTTACCATTCCAAACACGACCCCAGAAAGGTAGAGGACCTACCAATCGAGTCAAAAAACAAAAAGCAGAGGACACCAAGAACTTCCCATTGGAAGTAAATCGCCAAATAACAGAATCTTCCTAAGCTTCCATTGGGATATGAATCAGAGACAAAAAGTCAACAAGCGGCTTCAAATCCCTATTAACCACATCAAGACCAATCCATTTGCCCTGCCTAATATAATCAGAAACCAAGACACCCCATTCTCTGACACATAAATCTTTGAACGGAGCCGCCCATGGCTCATCCTTCAAAGGCCCATTCCCAATCCACCAATCGTACCAAAAGAGGATCCTTCTACCATTCCCCAAAGTCCACCTCAATCCAGCAGCCACAGACGATCGAACCCAGATCATATAGTTCCACAAAACTGACCCCTGGGAAGGGACAAAGTTCTCCTTGAATATGTCATGAAACTTATCCACACCCCTCAAATACTTAGAAGCAAAAATTTCCACCCATTCTTTGTCAATAACAAGCAGATTCCATAACTGTTTAGCCATCAAAGTAGAATTAAAATCTTTCAGTTTATGCAGTCCTAAACCACCTTGAGATTTCAATCTACACACCTCCTCACAGGACAACAAATGTAACCTTTTCTTCTCCTCCACACCAGACCACAAGAATCTTTTATGAATTCCCTCTATTTTCTCCCAAAATCTTCTAGGGATTTGGAACAAACTTAAGGCATACACTGGAAAGTTCTAGAGAGTAGACTTGATTAACTGAATCTTACTAGCTCGACTAAGCAAAGCACCCTTCCACCCAACAAATTTTGAGTTAAACTTATCAATAATACTATTCCAAAAGGAGTCAGGAACACCATTAGAACATAAATGAAGCCCCAAATAAGAAGAAAGGAGCTCCCCAATAGCACATCCAAGAATTCCAGCAATCCTCAATTGACAAAGCTCTGAAGTATTAAGAAAAAAAGTAGTGCTTTTAGGAAAACTAACCTTTTGACCTAAAGCAGCCTCATAATTCTAAAGAATAAGATGAATAGACTTAATCGCATCCATCGAAGCCTCAACAAGAATAATGGTGTCATCAACAAATTGTTGATGAGAGTAGCAAAGCTGATGCAAGGAGGGGTAAAGGCCTTTGAAAGCCCCATTAGACACGACCTAGAGGAGATACTGCCCCAAAGATTCCACCATAATAATGAACAAAAAGGGGGAGATAGGGTCCCCTTGATGCAAGCCACAAGAGCTTTTGAAAAAGGCCAAAGGAGAACCATTAATAAGCACCACAAAAGAAGGGGAGATTAACTGCCACACCAATTGCAACACCCTATCCAAGAACTCAAATGCCTTGAGGATACTACAAAGGAACCTCCAATTCACCCGATCATAGGCTTTGACCAAGTCTAGTTACAAAATAAGACCAGGCTTCTTATTGACTTTCAGAGAGTGAATATTCTCATGAACCATGATAATGGAATCCAAGATTTGTCGTCCAGGCACAAACCCATTCTGTTGAGGAGAGATAATCTTCGATAACACCCTTTGCAACCTCAAGGCAAGCACCTTAGAGAAAATATTATAAATAGAATTGCACAAGCTAATAGGTCTAAAATCACCAAACCTCTCAGCTCTAGGCTTCTTAGGAATTAAAACAATAAAAGTAGAGTTCAACTCTTTCAAAAGCTTTCTACTAACAAAAAATTCCTTCGTAGCATCGATAACATCATTGGAGATAATCTCCCAAAAACAATGAAAAAATAACATGGGGAAGCCATTCGGACCTGGAGATTTATTTCCCTCGAACGAGAACATAGCCTTTCTAATTTATTCATCTGAAGGAATAGAAGACAAGAGACTATTCTCCTCCTTCAACACCAAACTAGGAATAACATTCAAAAAACCTTGCTGGAAATTAGGATCCAGCGGCCCTTTCTTAGACAGAAGGTTCTCAAAGAAGGACGGAGCGATAGATCTAATATCATCATCTTCCTCAATAGACGAATTATCCACCACCACTTTAGAAATTCTATTTGAAGATCTATGTTTCATTGTAGTGAGATGGAAGAAACGAGTATTTTTATCTCCATTGTGAAGCCAAATAGCTCTCGACCTCTACTTCCAAAACTCCTCCTCTCTAGCCACAATATTATGGAATTTGGACAAAAGCACACTCTCCTCCTGAAGTAATGTTGCATCAGCCCTTGAAGCCTACAAACGTTGCTGCACAATGTCCAACTTAGACTTCACAACCGACTTTTCCTCGAAGATATTACCAAAAGAGTCCTTATTCCATTGAATCAAATTATGCTTAACCGAAGCCAACTTCTTAGCAACTTTATACATGGCTAAACCATTAACGTTAATATTCCACCACTGAGCAATCTTAAGATGCAAATCGGGATGATCAATCCACATCTTCTCAAATCTAAAAGGAAAATCCTTTTTACGACCAAAAGGTTCAACAATCAAAGAAATAGGGAAGTGGTCTGAACCAACATTGGTAAGCGCAGACAAAGAACAAGCATACACATGCAGCCAATCCAGAGAAATGAGGGCCCGATCCAATTTAACCTGTATCAGAGCATCTCCAGACCGCCTATTTGACCAAGTGAAGGAAGCTCCTCCCAAATCTAGGTCCAACAACAAATTATCATTTATGAAATTCATTAAATCAAGTCTGCTATCATCAACAATCTGAGATCCCCCACTTTTATCAGCATCATTCAACGGGGTATTGAAATCCCCCATCACAAGCCAATTAGGAAAAGAGAACTAAGCCTTAAAAGAATTCAACCGATCCTAGAAACGCTTACGGGAACTTTTAGCATTGGGAGCATAAATGTTAGACAAAACCCAGGAGAACTTTTCCCTAAAGCATAAAAAAGAAGCGACATGATTTTCAAAAGCAAACAACTCTGACCCAGCCACCACCTTAGGGTTCCAAAAAGTCACCACCCCACCAGATGCACCATCAGAGTCAACAACTTGAGAACCGCAATCTTTAAAGAACTTATTCTTAATCTTAAACACCTTCTCAACACTCATCTTAGTCTCTTGAATCAAAATAATATCCAACCAATGATCTCTTACCATATTAGCAAGAAGATCTTGTTTATGAGGATTATTCAATCCTCTTATATTCCACGAGAGGATCTTCATGAAAAATTTTGTGAAGGACCATTTAGGCCCATCTCGTGCAGAGCAATCTATGAACCATCAATAATTTCACACTTGCTTACCCTCTCCCTCACTTTCTATGGAGAAGGTCTGTCTCTGCCCCTAGGTTCCAAACCACAGTCCAGCTTCAAGCGATTCCAAGTAGCCATCCCCACCCCTGTGGGAAATTTCTTTTTCTTAGATCGAGACTTAAAGGCTGAAAGAACAATTGTCCAAGGTTCCTCCTCCTAAGAAGCATAGTTAGAGCAATCCATGATAGAAGAGGTGAGCACTAGCTTTTTAGCAACCGAATCCACCAGAGGTTCAACAAAGGGTAAATCCTCACTCTTCTCCTCCAACACAACTAACAGAGACACCAACATGTCCACCTTTGAAGAAAGTAAAAGCTCCTCAAAATCCATCTTTAGGGGGGTCACCTTCTCCGGCTCAACAACCACCAGAGCCAACGAGTCAGCACCACCAACCTCCACCAACTCCAGCTTCCTTTTAGCAGAGTCCAAAACCCCCGCCTCCTCCACAGGAAATTCCTCAATAATAGAAGAAGAAACAACTCCAGGAGAAATGATGTCAACTAACACACCCTTTTTAGGCTCTCCCTCACCAGTCTCAAGAGATCTTAAATCAAGATTAGTGTCAAAACGCTGACCAACCTCCTTCAAGAATTTAGATTCCTTGGGAGGAGCCGAGTTCTTTTTAGGAGGAACCACAGGCTTCAACAAACACTTCTTCGCTCGATGAGCCACCTTCTTGTAGTGGAAGCAAGCAAAGGGGATAGATTCAAACTCAACCTATTGCTCCCACACTCCCAACTTTAAGTTAATCTTAATCAACGACGAAAGATTTGTGGTCTGGTCTAGAATCACACAAAGCTGGGCATAAACCAGTCTGCACCTTGAAGCAGTAAGATTATCAATTGAAATTAAATGCCAAAAAGTAGATGCAATACCCTTAAAGACTTTCTTATCCCATAATTCTAGAGGAAGCCTAGGTAAACGGATTCACACAAGGGCAGAGTTGAAAGAACAAGAGTTGGGGGAGAAGCCGACCTCCCATTTCTTTAACACTAGAGTAGACTTTCCAACAAGCCAAGGCCCTCCCACCAGAACCTTGAAAAAATCCTCACTGCAAGTGAAAGAAAAGGAGAAGAACCCCTTAGCAAGAGCCGCTATCTCCACCTGCCCTTTCAAGAACCATGAATTTTTTGCAAGCATCCTGACCAATTCAATATTAGGGCGCGGGCCCAAAAACTTTCCCACCAAAGCTTGCTCCATGGAAATAATACCTTTATCAATAATGCATTTAGGCACTGAAACCGAATACTCTCCCTTCGACGGGTTGGCAAAGAATTCGACAGGGGGAGAAGAAATTTTATCCTTAAGCTTAGCACCAAATAAAGCAGACCACTTCTTTCCATCCACGAAAGACAAATCATCCTTAGCGACTTCAGAAATGACAGCTTTACAAGTGATAGCTACCTTGGGAGCCACATCCTTAGACCCCACCTTGACAAGAGAAGTACCACCCTGACCCACAATGACTGAGGAAGAAAGAGTTGTACCTAGCCACAAGGACCCACTAGGAGTCCCATCCACAAAACCACCATCAACCTGCTCCCCAACGTCAGCCTGACCTCCGCCATTAACGCCAACCCCTGGAGTAGGGGTTCCCACCTTGACCAAAATTGAAAAATGCTTACCTTCAACAACACCACCCAACGCCGCTCCCATCTCTAAATTGATGAATGTGAGGAATGCTGATATCATAATAGTTTTGTTAATCACTAGGTACTATTTAAATAAAATGCATGCTAGAGATAGGAAACATATACATGCACCTACCAATATCCCAAATTGATGTAGGTTATACACATTACCCACTAAAAAGATTTGAAACCCTTTTTGTAATATTAATTCCATAGATGGAAAAGATATAGTTTAATTGTCTCTAGTTTGCATGACACTTTAAAACATAGACATATTAATTGTCCTAGCTGCACATGAAGTGATGACCAATAATAAAATAGTGTTTTGCTAATATAAAGTCATTTATAAATGGCATGGCTTGTCAAATATCCTATCAAACAAACATATACACCCCATATCTCCTCATCTACTTAATTATATCAAGAGATAACTATCCAACTATTGGTCACTTCCTCCATGAATACCTATAGCTAGCACATTGGAAGGTGTAAAGCTCGGCAATCAAGTTGTCAAAATAAGAGGACATAAATTTAAGACTTTAGACCAAACAAGCATTGACTAAATCAATCAATTAGAAAACTTATTACCAAATTTAAAATTTTAAACACCCATCAAATTCATCCATTCATCTCAAATGAATCAATCTATAAAAATCAAATTCAACCAATCAAATGAAATTGTACAAATCAACATGCACTCTTACATATTCCTACAAATAAATCTATTTTCCTAGTCCAAATTTGTTACAACTCTTCAAAAAAATTCCTACACAGTTCAAACTACACATTTCTATCTACTCGATCAATTGTAAGCTCACACCACACTGTAAATGATTATCTGCTTTATATATTGCAAACTATTATCTACTTTATAATCTTTCTAAACTTATGAATTCAAACCAAACAATAATACAACCAAATCAATATGAAGTTTTTTGTCCACTGTATGCAAACAATTATTATGTTGAGCATTTTAGGTATAGGCCTTCCATTTATCAATAAAATGTTATTTCATTGCCAAATGAATTTTTTTTTTTTACTAAATCTATTTAAATTGTAAACCCTACATCACAAAACATGATAAATAAAATATTATTCAAGAAAAATTGTAACTACTGTGGCTAATATAGTAATAAAATGCTACTATCCATAGGTTCAAAGGATAAAGATACATCACAAAACATGATAGAGAAAATATTAGCTATTGTAGTTACAGTTTGTCTTGTATTATATTTTCTCTATCATGTTTTGTGATATAGGGTTTACAATTTAAATAGATTTTTCTACTATTCATAGGTTCAAAGGAGAAAGATACATACCATCTTCTATGGCCAAACCTATTTAAACTCCAAACATGGTAATTGTTCATAGGGATACTATTTTTTCTATCATGTTTTTTGATGTAGGGTTTACAATTTAAATAGATTTTGCTACTATTAGTAGGTTCAAGGGAGAAAGATAAATGCCATATTCTATGGCCAAACTTATTCAAAATCTAAACCCTGCATCAAAAAACATGATACAAAATATTACATAAGACAAATTATAACTAGTATTAGTTGAGGGTACCCTCTCACAAAAAAAAGCTGTGAAAATCAAATTACAACTTAATCTTATGTTCAACCATCATTGTGATCTACCAAACTATAGTTACAAATTAGTACTTCGATGGTAATCAAAATAGTATAACAAAAGTTATATTGTTTGTGAAAGATATTATAAATTTATTTCATCCTTGCTTATGTTCAAACTAATTAAATTGAATATTAGTCTCTGTTGTTCACCAAAGAAAAATTGGGTCTTGATCTCACATGGCGCTCCATGTGGACCTCGCAAGATAAGATGCCCCATTATGGGCCCAAAGTAATCTTTTTATTTTTTTGAAAAGACATTTCTTCACTTCAATCTTCTTTATGGTTATAAATGGAATGTGAGGTTGTACTACATTGTGTCGTCTCTATTTTTTGGGTTCTATATATTTGCTATTCTATTTCAGTCCTTTGTATGGTTGTAAATAGAATGTGAGGTTGTTATACATTGCTTTGTCCTTGTTTTTTGGGTTATGTATATTTGTTAATCAACTTCAATCCTTTGTATGATTGTAAATGGAATGTGAGGTTGTCATACATTGCTTTGTGTCTATTTTTTCATCATAATTTTTAAAGGAACCCTATCTATTCGTAGAATGTCTAGTTCAATGCTTCATACATTTCATCACTTCAATCCTATGTGTTCTATTATTTTGGCTTCTATATTTTTTTTATTCAATTATCATAGACTTTGGCTATTTTGGCTCTTTGTGATTATTATTATCTTTAAAGACACCCTATTTGTTTGTAGAATATCCACTTAATGCTTTAGACATTTATTTCTCTAACTTTATATTGAAAAGAGTCGTATGATTCTAAATTTTAGAATTGTTGTTGAAGGGTGTTTAGTCCAACAATCTAATTTGAGGAATGATACTCAATATGAGCCACTTTTATTTTCTAACAGTCAATGTTTTCCTTCTATATATTTGTAGATGAAGAACAAATCCTCGATGTGGACCAAAAATGACACAAAGATATTGAGGATGAAGTTGCCTCCAAATAATATAGTACACTTCTTGCTAGAGGAAGAAACACAATTTGTTGATGAGGCCACTCTACAACCACTTGAAGTAGTTGTTTAAGTGAATACAACTACTAGAATGTAGAATATTGTAGTGTGACAAGAGTAGACCAAAGAGGACATGGGTTCAACTCTTAAATATGTTAAGGACAATGGGAGCTCAACAAGGAGTATAGAAAAAAGAGGAATACCTACCACCACACTCACTAATTGATTAGGTGGTATTACATAAATTTCAAATAAAGGTCCTCTTACAATCCTCAGTGCAAAAGAAGAGGCATTAATTGTTGAATAGTGCAAATAGATGGATGCAATGGGCAACGAGATTGAGATTATCAATATGAAGGAAGAAGTTGCATAAATATGTCAAACATGACCCAAGCCATTTAATGATGGGTTGCTTGGTAAGTCATGGTGGACTGGTTTTTATTCATGAGCACACCATTATGAAGAATAGCATCAATTAGTCTATTTATCTTGTCTTGTATTGTGGTGCTTTTGATTTTATGATAGGGTATTTATTAAGAGATAAGAATCCTCAAAATCATAGGGAAGCTTATACCACAACCATAAATTTTAAGAGAAACATAGGGCATATGGTAAACTATTAAAAAGGGTTGATGTGAAGTTGTCACAATTGGATATGACTGCATTTAGTAATCCCTTATAAACTAATGATAAGTTGGATAAGCTAGTGAGAGCCATGAAAGACTTTTCCTATAAGGTGGAATGAAATGAGAAGGGATCGCTAACTCAGGGTGCATCCACACACCTCAATGAAGGGAAAATATTGTACAACAAACCACACAACACTAACTGGTCCAAGAAACCACAACAACACAATGGATAGGCTATTCAAAAGCATGTGAATTTTAGATAATAGAAAAATGACACACCATACCCCTTAAGAAAATAAAATGTAAATTACCAAGATGATAATTTATGGTGTGATTCATTTTTCCTCCTTCGCGATCCTTTGAATTATGTTGAATTGTGTTCTCTTTGAGTAGATATGAGTTCTATGAGGACAATATTTACCAATTTGATAAATTGGTTTATTATCAAGGAAATAATATGATGTGTCATAGCATCCCTAGATTGAATGACCAAGTGTCTCAATGTGAAGGTAACTCTAGTCCATAGCCATATCAATTACCAACTCATGACTTTGAGCATATAAAATCTCGTATGCAATAAAGATACAATAGGGCCAAACCTTCAAATGAGGATATTAAGATCCTCAATAATGCAACAATCATGTAGGCCTAGGATGGTTACCAACTAAGAAGTAGAATTGTCTTAGTGTAGGGGCAAAAAATTATTAAATCAAATATACCAACCCAAAGGATTGACATTGATAGGTATAAATTAAATTTTGATGAAAAACAAAGTTTCCAAGCTAGGAAGACTATTGATAAGATTAAAGTGCCAAATAACAAAATAAAAAGAGGTATGGTCCTAAATCCCAAGGCTATCCTATGCAAACAAATGGTATTGCTATTCATGGAGAAAATACTTCCAACACAAGCACTTCTAAAAGTGAAAAGGGGCATCAATAATCCAAATTCGTATAGATGTTCACACTAAGAAGGATGTACAAATAGTGTAGCTATTTCTCCCTCAAATCAAGCAAATGCATGCATGCCTAAAGCAAATGTGGTGACCATAGCACCAACTACACCCTTTCCAAAGTACACCCCAATTGATATTAGAAATATTTTAAGACAAGGATTTATTTTCATTTATCAAAGGCTCTTATAATCCTATAACATAGAGGAAGGGATCACGAGTCTTTTATTTTTGAGTTTTTACCTAAACAACCAATGAGTGCCCCAATTTAAGAAGAAAAGATAAAGGAGGATATTGTGGAAGTATAGCTCAATGCTTCAATTGTGAACAACTCGACCCCTTCTATAGCACATTAATCATCAATGGGTGGTTTCTCCATAATTGTATGTTTGACTTAGGAGCACCAAACAATGCCATGCCATTGTAGGTGATAAATGTCCTTGAGTTACAAGTGTTCAAGTCTCATGGAAAATTCTATGCCATGGATTCTAGAGAGGTGGATGTCACTAGATTGGTAAGTGATGTAGAGGTCAAATTTTCCTCCAAAGTGGGGGATGCTATTATCTATAAAATGGACACCTATTGATGGAAGCATACAAATGGATTTATCCTATTCCACCAATCATTTTCATGGAAAGAATATGAAGTTACATAGGGAGCAAAAATTCTTAGAAAAAATTGAGGATAGCTATAAGTCTCCTAATTATGTAAACCTATTTGATACTAGCATTGATCATATGATAGGTTTTTGTGATGGTTTAAATTTGAAAAGGTTTCCCCTAATCTACTTAATGCTAATAGCGAGCTAAGTGATGGTATTTGGACCATTTTTTTTTACGGTGCCTACTCAAGGGAAAACACTTCATAACATCTTAATTAATAGATTGTTATTTTTTCACTTTTAAAGTTAAATTATTTATAGAAAAGTAATGGTGCATGCATTATTTTAGTTTCTCTAGATAAAAGGAAGCATGATTTTCTTCCATGTTAACCTTCTAGTGCATTGATAAAATTGTTAAACATAATGCCTTGTCGTTAGGGTTGAACGTCTCTCACAAACATGGAGTAAAGTGCCTTAAAATTCATGGAGATTCAGAGCTTGTAGTGTAGCAAGTGAAAATCACATGTGCAATTAAATAAAAGAAGCTTATAATGTATAGAAATGTTTTTGGGAAAACATGGAGATGTTTGACACCATTGGTATCAAATGGTTGGATAGAAGTGAAAATATTGAAGTCGATGTTCTTGTAGTTGAAGGATCAAGGTATGATTTGAATGCATTGTCTCCTTTATTTCAACAAAGCATTGAGGTCTTAGTGAGACCTACCATACAAAACAACATGCACAATTAGAAACTATTTGATGGTAGGAAAAAAATCTACATGTTTTTGAATGGTATGGATGAGTTTGACAATCAACACATTTAGTGGAATCCAATGGTTGAAATAAATGATGAAAAAAATAATTGTTTTGGAATGAGGTAGTACAAATAAAAGAAAATATTATTCCTAAAGGGTTATTTTCCTTAGAAAAATTGTTTGATAGTGAAGATTGCTATAGGAATAAGAACAATTCAACTCATGAAAATGATGTTGAATTGGAAATAAATGAGAGTCCCAAGATGGTTTATATTGGTAAGAAGTTGAAACCTCATGAGAAATAATGTTGATTTCCTTATTGAATAAATTTAAGAAGTGTTTTGTATAGTTGTGTGAGGATATTCAAGCATATAGGGAAGATTTATTTCAACATATTATCCCGCTTTATCCCAATTCTAAACCATTCAGGAAAAAAAAGGCCCATCACCTCTACCTTGACTCCCAAAATGCAAAAGGAGTTGATGAAGTTGAAAGAAGTCATAATTATAGAAGCCATTAGATATTCTGAGTGGGTTTTTAATCTTGTCCTAGTAAGAAAGAGTAATGGTGAGATAAAGTTGTCTGTTTATTTTCATAATATCAACCTTTAGCCCCTCAAAGATAATTGTCCCCTTCCAAGCATGGACCACTTGCTACAACAAGTAACAAGATTAGAACTAATATCCATGATGGATGGCTTTTCAACATACAACTATGTGGTTTTCTAGGAGTCAAAGAAACATAAGATGACATTCACTACTCTATGGGGTACATATGCATGAACCGTGGGGAAAAATGTGTGTTGATGGATTTTGAATGGGGGTATGCACCTACACTTTCGTTCATTATTTCATTAGGAAAAAGAGATCCCCTAGGGAAAGATTGACTTTCAAACCTTAGGTGAGTCACCCTTGATGGAGATCTTGGTGTTTTCCTTCTAACTTAAGATAGGGTAAATCAGCCTGAAACACACTTTTGGGAGATGAATGAAAAACTACCAAATGAATGAAATTATGCAATGTAATACATGAAACATCAAAATTAAATCTTAATCTGACATAATCTAGAAACTTTCAATAGATCCGAGAAGGGTGTGATTTTATACACTTGTCACAAAAAGGTTGTGCTAAGTGTCCTCCTAGGACTCATTCACCCAAGGGCGAATGGGTCTTGCTACAAGGGTTGAGAATATGCTTTTATAGTCCTCTAGTCCTTGGTTTGTACTTCTAATTCATTTGAGTTTCACAGTAAAAAATTCAAAATTAAATTATGAAAGTGAGTTTCTATGGCTTGACGACAATGTTGACAACTTTGCAACTTTGACAACTTTTGCATTTTTTCTCTTTTGATAGATCTTCAATCCTTCTTCAAGCTAAGATCTAAAAAATGTACAAGAGGGAAAAATGCTTGTTTTTGGTGAATAGGGGTTTGCCTTGGTCAAACCCCATTTTGGTAATTAAACCTTGAAATGAAACAATGAAACATGAAAGGAATGATGAATGAAAAATTGCTATGTTGCAACTCACCAAACCCTTGAGTGAAACCCTTGAAGGATTGAAACTTAACACATCTCTCCAAGCTCTTGATCTTGCATGAAATGGCTTGATTGATGATGTGATCTTGATGTTTGAAATTTGACTTGAATTCTTGAAACCTACATCACAATGTTAGCTCCAAAAACATGCATGAATGATGATAACTTTGACATAACGCTTGAAATCTTGAATGCTACAAAAAAGGATGGAGAAATCTGCTCTTAAAAACCTTTGACAATAATCTTAGCTCTTGTGAAATTCTCCTTAATGCTAGATGTTTTGAATTGATAAATAGCTATGTATTTATAGGTGATTCTCTAATTTCTCAAAAATTAAACATTACAAGCTGACATTTGAAGTTGGAATTGGGATCATAAAAAGGCCGCCAAAAACATATTTTAAATTTGAATTTAGCAAATAAAGGGGACCTGTTCACCCAAGGGCAAATGGTTCCTAACATAAATTGCCAGGAGCTATTCATTTCGGGGTGTTTTTTTTTATTCAAGGGGTAAACGCTTTTGAACTGGGGCTATGAACCGGAATACAACCACTCAACAATACCACCCCAACGGGGTTCGAACCTTGGTGGAAAGAACAACAATGCCACCTTTAAACCATCACACCATGCCAATATCGGCTATTCATTTTGGGGTGTTAAAAATGATAATTGCATTAATTAAATCATGATTCCCCTTTCGAAAATTGGAATTAATTAGGCTTGTAGGTGTAAAAATGGGCCAATTAGAGGCTTAATTAAGTATAATTAAATTAGGGGACCAAGCATAGTGTGAGAATGTAAAGGAGTACATTTTCCAACTCTACATTTAGCCCCAACTTTAGTGAGAGGATGAGCCCTATGCTCAAACTCACACTAAAGTAATCAAACATGCGTTAAGAGAGGTATAATTTTTCAATAAAACAAAGGTCAAGGAGGATGATCAATCCCCCAAGATCTAAGATCTCATGGAAAACCAAGAAAGATACAAAGAGACACATTCCTATGTTTAATATGCAGTAACAAGACAAGATACACAAGCAAACAATGCCAAAAATAGTGAGAAGAAGGAGAAAGAGGGGATGGATCAAGCCTCGACTATTTGTCTAATCGATATGGATCAAGAATTAACTATTTGTCCAAGAATGTTTACAAGTGAAAACCTGTTGTCCACTATGTAAACAAGATGCACTTACATGGGCTAGTGAAATCTGTTTTCCACTAGTTGAGTGCCAAAAAGTGGCTAATGGGAAGTCATGGCAGGTATAGGCTCCCATTGTGCTAACCATACCAAATTTATACCTCTTTATAAATTCAATAAGGCACCACACAAAATGGTCACAAGGCTAGAAAGCTGCATTATGCTAGGCACTCATGAAAAAGGCTCCATTGACAAGCAAGTTGTGTTATGCTTGGTGGTCATTTTGAACAACATAAAGGCTCCAATAGCAAGAATGTTGTGTTATACTTGGTGGACTTGATACATGAAATAGGATAGGATATTCAAAGTGGTTTTTCTTAGTTCATGGAAGGTGTCACCTTAGGGAACATCGTGCCTAATGTCTCCAATAGAGGACTAGTCGAGGATACAAGATTCACAACTTAGGGAATGCAATCCGTAGTATCACCACTAAGAGGAATGTCATATGTCACAAAATTTCACAATCTTGAAGGACATCAAACCCAATGACACCACCAAGTAGAAACATCATGTGAAGTAAGAAGACCACACTTTGAAGTAAACAATGAGCAGGGACGCATATGCCCCCACTTTAAAGGAATTGCTAAACACCATGCTATGAAAAATTACTTTAAAGTAGAAAACAATAAATTCCAATACATGAGAGATTTATTTGGAAAGCCCTATGTAAACATATGTTTCCGAATAGAGATACGTCATGAAAAGGAGGTTTCCCCCCATATGCAATCCTAAGATAACTCATAATGGATCCATGGATTTGGGGTCAATGTTTGTCGTTGCTACGGTGATATAATTGAGCTTGGAATCATCATCATTCCCCAAATAACTCATGGAACAACGAAAAAAAATGAAGAATGACACATAGAGAGAGAAACAAAGGAAACTTTTGGGTCAACATGGAAGAGACTTAAATTTCTCAACACCATGCATCATCCCCAAAAGGAAAACACAAGACAAAGATAAAGGTTTAAAAAATATAGAAGAATGGAGATACAAATAGAAGAATGTCACAATGGATTCACTTCCTTTGTATCCTTGCACCAACGGAGTGAAAAGGGTCATCCAAAGTTCGCTAAAAATATATATAAAGACATGCCAAGCAACACTGTATGGGGGATCACATTATGCACTTGCAATCACAAAGAACATGAAGACAAAGACAACACTAGTATGACACGTGCGAATCAACCTATAGCATGTTATTTGTATCCCAATCTTGTTAATCATGTGTAGAAGGTGGAAAAATTGCTAAAGGGACAACAAAAAGTACCAAACTAGGACAAGGCTATCTAACTCCTTTCCCCCACTAAGTACAAGACAAGGATGAGCCGATATGGTGATGAGAATGTGCTCCTTGCAATATAGAAATGATTTGCAATAAATGTAAAACATGTAATAGTGAGTATGCTATGATCCTACAACTATCACATGGCAAGGATCAAAGTGCATGCATTTTAGTTAATTACATCAATAACATCATTTTCACGGATCAACTGTTGTAAAAGATGATAGTCATTAGTAAGATGCCCAAGAGTTCTATGAAATGCACAGTAATTCATGTTTTCACTCTTTCCTTTTTTGTTTTCTTTGATAGGTGGCAAGTAAATCAATCCTAGACGGAGGAGTTGTTCCATTTTTCACTCAGTCTCTATTGTAGTGTGTAAGAATGACAATTCCTTGATTTTATATGGCTTAGATTTCTTACTTGTTTGGGAAATTTGTTGAGGTGGATGTGGGGGAGGAGGATATATGGTGACCCTATCATCCTTGTGAGGTATTAATTGGTCTCTTGATATGATCTTGTGAAAGAGAACACCTTTTTCCCTTGGGAGATGTGTAAGGGGGGAATCTTGATATCCTAACCCCTTGGTATCCTCACATGGTATTTTCTCTAATAGTTTGTGAATTTCATGCTCATTGGTTATGTCACATCCTTTTTTATTTAAGATCTTAAAGCCTTGACCATAACTCTCTTCTAAGTTAATGGGTGTATTAGTAACTTCGATGAACATAGTAGTAATGTCAATTGCTCGATGTCTTGTCTAAGTAGTCTTCATCCATGTGGCCAAGATGGTGTTTTGTTTGATAATGGTGAAATTTTGGTCTACCTAGAGATTCTAGATTCTCGTTGTGCTTGTAAGAGACACATGTCCCCAACCAAAGCCATTATTGGGAATCAAATATGTAAATTCATTTTTTTCTTGAGACCTTCCTTTCTATGTGTCTTAGTAATATGTGCCCCATTGTTGATAACCAATATAATAAATTTTGAATGGTCCATCTTGCTTTATATTGTACCTTTGGTTATTTTACTAGGCCACCCTTTCATGATTTAGTCAAATACTAAAATTGAAGAACCATAATTTGGCTAAGTATTATGATTTTCAATATTTTGAAGTTTTAGGGTTACTCATACTTGCATGCCTCCCTTGCAAATCCAAACTCTCCACTATCATCCTTTCTAAAATCTACTAAGTGTTTTTTTTTGGGTTGTTAGTGTGTCGGGGTTGTTCATCCCTACATTCCTTTCCTATCACTTCTAAAACCCACTTAGATTCCTTTTGAAAGCGACTAAGTTTCAATATTTTAAACTTTCAAGGTTTCCCTTACACTCAAACCTATTTTAAGCATCCTCAACCCTTGAAGTTTGAAGGTTAAATGCTTCATAAGTGTTGAATTTGTTGGCCTTTTTGTTTGTCAAGGTTTTTGTTTCCTTCTTACCATTCCTTGGCATCGTCGATCCCCAAAATTTGAAAGTCTATTAAAAAATTATAAGTTATTTGTGTCTATTGGAATTTCAAACTTCCTCATCCATCCATCCCTTGGTCCCCAATTCCATAAAGTTAGACTTTCAAACTTTTGTGCATTCCCTATTTGATCACTTCCTTCCATTGACCCCCAATATTTTGAAACTCCATCAAAGCCTTCTTAATTTCACCCAAGTATTTGAATATCAAAGTTTCGATCTTTCTCTTCCTTTCCCACCATTCCTTCATTCCCCAAACTTTTTTCTATCAAAGTTTTGAACATCCTTATCTCTTCATTCCCATAAAACCCATTATCCTAATCATCTTTTCCTCGAAATTCCAATACCATAACATTTCACTCACTCCACTTCGAAATTCCTCTATGTCTTTCAAAATTTTGTGGTTTTCCATCCATTCATGATTTACCTTTTATTCTTGATGCCCCAAAGGTCCACCTTTCCTCTATTAACATCATCATATGTTTGGATTGTCAAAGTGTCACCCACCTCATCCCTTTGGTAGGTTGTTTGATGGAGGCTTGAGGTTCAATGATCAAGTGCTTTGTCAAGATATCTATGGTGGATGTTCCCACATCCTTGGTTTGATATGTTTTTCAATGGGATCCCAATTCCCAACAAAGTGTTTGCATTGGGACATTAGGGAATTACATGCTTCTCTTCCAAATCCAATGGTCTAGTGGGGAAGTGATGGTTCAACATTTTAATGATTTTTCTTTACTTTTTTGGGGGTTCAAGGATTTTAATTCTTTATCATCCAAAGGTCTAATAAACCATGAGGAAATTATTTTAAAGGTTGTAAAGGATCAAAAAAATGCTTCTCCTTCATCTACTCCACCAACTCACATAAATGGAAATGACTAGCCTAGATACTAGAAGTAAATATAAATATCCTTCATTGATCTAAATTTTCCATTTGGGTAGGATGTATCACTAGCCACAAATTTCATGGGAACTATAGTGTCACGAGTTAGGGTTTCAATCCAAAAAAATCTTGTGTTCCAGAACTCATTTCAAATGGTTGGTAGTTATTCTTAGTGAAAGAAGAGGTGTTAAAAATTTATAAGGTTTCAATAATTGAAAGTTAGTTGTAAGAGAGTAATGAAAGTGGTCAAATATCTAGAGGTACCATGGTAGAGTGTGTTGCATATGTTATGTCTCTAGAATCATAAGTACATGTTTAGGGTCTTTCAAAGTATTAAAAATATTTCCTTTTGCATACCTAGTGTTCTAAATGTAAATTTTGTTAGATAATGTGACAACATTCTAAAATATTTACAGTCATTGTAACAATCTTTCCTAATTTGCATGTTGACTTGTATAGTTTTATTGTGGATAACTAAGCATGTTATGTCTGCAATATTTTCCTTTGATTCATTCTTATGTTTAGATCAATCTTTCAATATTTTACCTTTTATTGATTTTTCCTTATTGACTTGACTTTGTTACCCATATATAGGCATTGGTTTGGGAAAATTCATTAGTGTAAGAGTGGGATTAGTTTTATGCATTCATGACATTAATCATAATAAAAAATATTAATCATTAGTATAGGAGTAGGAGTAGTTTTGTGCATTCGGAACCTTGTATCACAACTAGGAATTTATCATCAAAGAGCCTCTCATTTCACGTGGATTATTATTGTAAATTATCATCAACTATATAGGGGTTTTTATGCAACTAGTTGTTCTTGATCTAGTGAAAATCTCTGGGTTCGAGTCAACATATTGGGTTTGGTTGTTGTTAACTTGTAATTGTCCATTTTGTTTGATTTTGTAGTGTAGAAAAAAGTATCCCTTTTTCACACTTAATTTGGGAATGAATAATTAATAATAAAATGGACTTAATGATTCCTTATTTATGGTGTTGTAAAGTGTATCTTTACACTTTCACATTAATCTAGGGATTTATTAACTAATTGAGGTTAAATTGAGGTTATTTGTCCCCTTTAATTCAAATCCAAGCCTAATTAATTACATTTTCTTAGGGATAAAACCTGACACTCTTAAATTATATTACACAACACTTAATTTTACAAGGAATGTGTCATAGTTTAGTGACCTAGGACCCATTTTCCATCTGGCGAATGGGTCCTCACTAGGTCCTAGGACCCCCCTTTTTACATAACATTTCACAATCCCTGAAGTGTGTCCTAGCTAAGTACACTAGGACCCATTTGCCCTATGGCGAATGGGTCCTCACTTAACCCTAGGACCCCACCTTGGGATATGTTTTTGGCTGTATTTTAATGATTTGAAATCCTAGATCTGATCTTGGCTTGTGTTATTTGAATTTTGTAAATTAAGAGTAAGATAAGTATAAATACAAGGCTATCTCACTTAGTTTCACCTAGAATTTTTATGAGCAATCAAGAGTACTTTCACAAGAGTATTATAGAGAATTCTAGAAGGAATTCAAGGGAAGATTACTAAAGTTTACTATAATAATCAAGATATCAATCATCATGTCAAATGCATAGTGCATCATGCATGTGTTGGCCCCACGGTTGCCATTGCACCAAAAGGTTGACCTATTAATGCCCGATACAACTGCTAGAGTTAATGGATCCATGGGAGGTGGTTAGTCCATGTCATGAATCCCAAGGGGAGCACTAACCATTTTACAACAATCTCCCCCTCAACGTTACCCAAGGGGATTCAAACGCAAAACCCTTAGCTCTTATACCAATTGTTGGCCCCACGATTGTCATTGCACCAAAAGTTGACCTATTAATCCTCGATACAACCGCCAGAGTTAATGGATCCATGGGAAGTGGTTAGTCCATGTCACAAATTTTGAGGGGAGTATTGACCATCTACCAACAACTTGTTGTTGAGCTAATGTGTTGATGTAGCATTGGAGATCCTATTCAAGCATTGTTTCATGTCAAATTCTATGATCAAGATCTATTTACATTGAGGCAACTTCATGCAAGATTGATAATTTTCACTCCAAGGTTTCAACGAGGATTGGTGAGTTGTGACATTACATTGTTCATTCATATTTCCTTTATGCATTATTTCATTTCAAGGTTTAACTACCAAAATGGGGTTTGACCTTGAGGAAAAACCCTATTCCCTAACAAACAACATTTTTCTCCTCTTTGATGTGTGATTGCAGGTTTTAGGTTGAAGATCAAGTGGAGAGAAAAAATGGAGAAAGTTGAAAAGTTTCCAAAGTTGTCATCTTACTTTCAAGATCATGGAAACTAGGCTACAAAATTTATTTTTCAGGTTTCCGATAGTCTCTCGCTAGGATTTGGAAGTGCATACATTGATGAATAGAACCTAGAAATTGATTTTCTAGAACCCTAGCAGGGACCCATTCACCACTGGGTGAATGAGTCCTCAATGAGGCCCAAAAAGGCACTTTTTGCAATAGGTAGACATCATTTTACCCTCTTAAAACTTTCCTTTTGATTGGTATATAAGTTAGGTTTATTTTCTGATATTCATCTATTCATAATTGAATGAAATAACTAGTGAAAAGAGAGGTTAACCATCTTGATTACATTTTGGTTCATCTCCCCTCTTTTCCTTTGTTTCATTTTGGTGAAATTGACTTCTTGTGCATTGTAGTTTTATGATTTTGGAGTCTCTTTTCATCTTAGATTAGATCTTGCATTCATTTGCATTGAAGTAGATCTCATTTAGGGTGTCTAAGTTTGTATTCAAATTTTCATCTCATCTAGGGTTTTTAGGATTGCATTGTCTGCATTCTTTAAATCTGAAAAGTACAAAAAAATCAGTCATCTTGCATATCATTTAGATCATATAAACTTGCATTTGAAAATTGAAACAAAAATTGCATGTCAAACTAGGTCTTTTAGGTCATCTTTTTGACACATTTTCAACTTGCATTTCACATTGCATTTACAAAAAATTAAACCTAAAACTTAATGTAGCAGACCTGAATTTGAAAATCATTAGAAAAGACTTGAAAATATGTAAAAATCAATTTCAAAACCCTAATCTAGGACCCATTTTCCCTAGGACGAATGAGTCCTTGATTAGGTCTTGATTTTCATTTCTAGAAATTAAAATCTTTAGTTTTATGCTTTTGTTTGTTGCTTTTAGATTTTTGTTACAATTTCTTGATTTTCTATTTCATTCATTTCATTAGATCTAGAAAAATTTGGTACATTTGGTGCATTGTGTGATTTCAAAGTTTCATTTACAACATTTCATTTTTAGATTGTTGCATAGTGTAATCAACAAATTACCTTGTTTAGAATATGAAAATTTCATTTACACAATCCATTGCATTGCTTTTTAAGCCTCTTTCCATTTTGGGTTTGCACACCAAGTTTTTTAAAAATTGTATGAGCTTTACAACTTGTTGTCTTATTAGCAATACTATTGTGAGACATATTTCGAGACTTATGTCATCCCACGATATACCATTCGTCATGGATCTTGGGTTTTCTAGCTCTCTCCATAATAGTGTTGATAATCAACCCCCTATGTATCATAACATGCATACCTCATTTCCCATGACTTCCCTTCCTATAAATAATGCATAATATATTGCTAATATCCTGCAAGAAAACATAAGGAGGCTAGATGAAGAATTGAAAATATTACAAAGCTTTATGAAAACCAAACCTATCATTGGTCATGCCATTCCTCTTATAGAGAATATATGAATGACACTTAAACATAATGATGGGATAGAGTTCATATGTTCCTTAATCCATATCATTTACTGAAATTTTCCTTCTCCTCACCACCTTACATTACATATCATATGCATAAGAGAGAAGAAACCACAAGTTCTGAGCACTTTGTTACTCCTAACACATCCTTTTCTAAAAAAGGAAAGAGTTTGCAGATAGAAGAAGAAAGTGACGACAACATCGTAATCAAACCAAAGAAAAAGAGACCTAGAGCACATGAACATCAAAAATAACAGTTGCAGCAGCTGTATGAGCCTCCTGAATCTCTTTATAATTTGTTACAACTATCCAAAACCAAGATAATCTTTTATGCTCTTTTACACTAGAAACAAATCAAATTACCACCTAACCCTAAAAATTTGACAAAAAGACAAATTGATAAAAACGAACCATATTGTGCTTATCATAGATTCTTTGGACATCACACTGATGATTTTCAACCTTTAAAGAAAATATTGAAGAATTTTAAACCCTTTAAAAATCCATCTTGACCTACAACATGCCCTTTTGCTCCTTGCCATGTAATAGTTGTACGATCTTAATATTCTCACTATTACATGTTATACATTCATTGCAAATCATTCCCTTTATCGCAAGGAGCTCATTCTCATCACCTATCTCGACTCATCCTTGTCTTGCACTTAGTGGGGGCAAGGGGTTAGTTAGCCTTGTCCTAGCTTTGGCATGTGTTGTGGTCCCTTTGGCTAGTTGTCTGGCTTTCGTGTATATCGACTGAGATTGGGATGCAGATGACCTGCTATAGGTTGACTCGCATGTTCCTTACTAGTCCTTTGCATTGTTTTTATTTTCATGTTCTTTTATATGATTGCATGTGTGTAATGTGATACCCCATGATGTTTCATTTGATGTATCTCTCTCTCTTTTTGTGCATTTCTCTATTTGTACCTACATTCTTCTCTATGTCATAAACATTTTATCCTTTTTCATATTGTCTTGTGTTTTCCTTTTGGAGATGATGCAAGGTGTTGAGGCATTTAGGTCTCTTCCATGTTGACCTAGAGGATTTTTCTTTTGTTTTCACTCTCTTTGTGTCATTCTTCCAGTTTTATGAGTATTTGGGGAATGATGTTTCTGAGCTCTATGACAACATTATAGCAAAGATATACTAACCTCGGATCCATAGATCCTTTATGTATTTTTGGGGGTAACCCCTCCTTCCTTTTTCATGGTGTAGCTCTATTTTGGGAACATATGAATTGGAATAGGGATTTCCAAGTAATCTCTCATGTCTTGGGAGGGAATATTGGCTACTTTAAAGCAATTGTTCACAACAATGGTGTTAACAATTGCTTTAACATGGGGGCATACATCGATGACATCTTTCAACATTTTTGCATATTTCATGGTGTGATTGTCTATTTTTTGTGATATGTCCTTTTCTTGGTGGTGTCATTGGGTTTGATGTCCTCCAAGAGTGCAATATTTCTTAGCGTACGACTTTCTCCTAGTGGCTTGATGCGACGCGAGGCATCCCCTAAGTTGCAATTTTTTACTCTTGATTTTTTCTCTCTTGGAGACATTAGGCACGATGATCCCTAAGAAGAATACCTTACACAAACAAAGTGAAATCCCTGTGAACAAAAACCTTTACTAAACATTATTGTTCATAAGTGTTCAACGTAACACAACTCACTAACCTTATGAAGCAGAAACACAACCCTAATTCAAGGCCACCTAACATAACACACCTTGCTTGTCTGTGGAGCCTTGACATGTGCATTGGTGCTTAGCATAACACAGTTTGTTAAGCACATACATGAATGTGAGTGGCGCCCTATCAGAGTTATTAGAGGGATAGCTTTGGTATGGTAAGTACAATGATAGCCAACACACATGCATGACTTTGTCACTAAGCCACCTCCCTGGAGGGATACTCACCTAGTGGATGGACCAAGGTTTCACTACCCTAGAGTGAGTGCAAAACTGATAGTCTATATGTGTTCCACATCGCGTTGGATGGTCTAGGATTGGTATTTTCTTGGTCTTTGATAGTGTATCATTGTGTATCATTGTCATTGTTGCATACATAAGTGTATTGAATGTCTACTTTAGTGTGAGTTTGACATGGGGTCATACTCTCACTAAAGTGGGGGAAAAATGTAGTGTGGAAAAAAGTATCCCTTTTTCACACTTAATTTGGGAATGAATAATTAGTAATAAAATGGACTTAATGATACCTTATTTAGGGTGTTGTAAAGTGTATCTTTACACTTTCAAACTAATCTAGGTCTTTATTAATTAATTGAGGTTAAATTGATGTTAATTGGCCCCTTTAATTCAAATCCAAGCCTAATTAATTGCATTTTCCAAGGGATAAAACCTGACACTCTTAAATAATATTACACAACACTTAATTTTATAAGGAATGTGTCCTAGATTAGTGACCTAGGACCCATTCACCACTTGGTGAATGGGTCCTCACTAGGTCCTAGGACCCCCTTTTTACAATGCCCGAAGTGTGTCCTAGTTAAGTATATTATGACCTAGTCGCCCTATGGTGAATGGGTCCTCACTTAACCTTAGGACCCCACCTTGGGAATTGTTTTTGGCAGTATTTTAATGATTTGAAATCCTAGATTTGATGTCAACTTGTTTTATTTGAATTTTGGGAATTAAGAGTAAGATAAGTATAAATACAAGGCTATTTCACTTAGTTTCACCTAGAATTTTTATGAGCAATCAAGAGTACTTTCACAAGAGTATTATAGAGCATTCAAGAGAATTCAAGGGAAGATTACTAAATTTTATTGCAATAATCAAGATTCAATCATCATGTCAAAGGCATAGTGCATCATGCATGTTGTTGAGCTAATGTGTTGATGTAGCATTGGAGATCCTATTCATACATTGTTTCATGTCAAATTGTATGATCAAGATCTATATAAATTGAGGCCACTTCATGCAAGATTGCTGATTTGCACTCCAAGGTTTCAACAAGGATTGGTGAGTTGTGACATTACATTTTTCATTCATATTTCCTTTATGCATTATTTCATTTCAAGGTTTAATTACCAAAATGGGGTTTGACAAAGGCAAACCCCTATTCCATAACAAACAAAAAAATTCTCCTCTTTGATGTGTGATTGTAGGTTTTAGGTTGAAGATCAAGTGGAGAGAAAAATTGGAGAAAGTTGCAAAGTTGCCAAAGTTGTCATCTTTCTTGCAAGATCACGAAAAATAAGCTACAAAATTTATTTTCGGGTTTCCGACAGTCACCCGCTAGGATCTGGAAGTGCAGACATTGAAGAATAGAACCTAGAAATTGATTTTCCAAAACCTTAGTAGGAACCCATTCACCACTGGACGAATGAGTCCTCAGTGAGGCCCAAAAAAGCACTTTTTGCAATAGGTACACAACATTTTACCCTCTTAAAACTTTCCTTTTGATTGGTATATCAATTAGGTTTGTTTTTTGATATTCATCTATGCATAATTGAATGAAATAACTAGTGCAAAGACAGGTTAACCATCTTAATTATATTTTGGTTCATATCCCCCCTTTTCCTTTGTTTCAAATTTTATTAATTATTAAGGTATACCCTTGGGAACACCCTTTTGAGCCTAAGATGAGCTCAAAGTGTAGGAGAGAAAACCCAATCTTGTAGAGGTAACTTTAAATCCTCCATTATTTTTTTAGTGACCCAATTTCAACCACTTGATGACAACCTTGGCTTTGTGAGTGAGATTATGTTCTAGGAAATGGAGTAGTGGTTTTGGGACTTAACAATACAAATACAATAGGGAAGATAATAATCATATATATATTTGTTTTTCACCCCCTCTACCACTAATATTTTTGTTTCATTGTAAAGACCTTAGTAATAGGTAAGGAAAGGATATAAATCAAAATATTTTTTTATGAGAAGAAAAGATGTATCAATAAAGGATTACACATAGAAAATAAACAATTTTGATGTTATCTAAAAAAATACACTAGGTCCTATCCTATTAGAGGGGTTAGGCACCTAGAAGATGATAAGTAGAAAGGATGGATCTTGTCAAATATCATATTTAGAGATGCAACCACTAAGGTTGGTCTTGATTGAGCCATTAGGGTTGAATAAAATGATTAATGAAACTCCAAATCAAAAAGCCTATTGAAAAAGGAGATAGTAAGAAATTGAGAGAGATTTTGAAATAGATTAAGGTGGTGATGGAATTGAAAATGGAGGAAAAGAGATTTAAACAAGTTTAGGACATGAAATATACCATAGGAGAATGGAAAATGTGATAGAATCCAATTTTAAATCATGTGAGGAGGGCTACGATTGAGAATAGTGAGGATAACAAGAGTCTTAAGAATCCACTAGCACAAGGACAATTGATTATAATTGAACACACCAAATGGATTGTTGCTAAGGATGTTAAGGATCAAGGAAATGTAGAAATTTCTAATAATTTTGAGAATATTATGTCTATGAAAAGAGATGGATTATATAAACATAAGGAAATATGATATTGCATCACTCAATCACAAAGATACATTTAATAAACCAAACAACATCTTGATAAAACAAATGATTACTTGATCATATTGATGGAACATATTAAAGAATATGATGGATTTAAGAAGGCATTAAACAGAGGGATTTGGAACTATAGTGCTAAACCAAGGCATGGAAGCAAGAGTGCTCTTCCTAATGAATTTTGAATCATCAACTTTAGTTTGAACTTAAATTGTCAAGGGGTTATGATTAATGATGGATTTGAGGGTTTATCAACCCCATTTAGAAATCTAAAACCTTTGGAACTTAGTGTGAAATATCTAGATAAAGTGGTAAGAAAAGGTGTGGGATTCCAATGAGATAGGATGATGAGAGACTAGGAATTGGAAAAATGATAGAAGGATGCAAAGAAAGAAGTGCTAAAATACATGTTTAATGGCTTAGCCATCAACACAATCAATAAATTTGAGGAAGGATGGGGGAACCCTATATGTTTGGGTACAATATCATTAGTTAATGAAATATTCTCACCTAAATTGAAATGACACCATGCAAAGGTGAACCCCTTTAGACTAGGAGTCATCCCTCAAGCCACTTAAGAAAATATATTTTTGAGAATATATTTAGTGAATCATTTTGAACAAGGGAAGAAGCGAAAAGAGAATTTATTGGTGAGTGTGAAGGTGTGAACCCACAATAGCGAGTCCCACTTGTGAGACATCACCTTTTTGAACTTGGATAAAGGTGAAAACATAAAAACACCTTTGCTCAAAGGTATTTCTTCAAATGAAGGTACCTTCATTTGAAGGTATATAATAAAGTACCTTCGCTTGAAGGTTAAAATGTTAAAAATCCTTCGAACAAAGGTAATTTCCAAAAATAGAAAAATGAACTTCAAATGAAGGTCCTTTTTTCCATTTTTGGAAATTACCTTCGTTTGAAGGTTTTTTTAATTTTTTTTGTGGGAATGGCATACCTTCAAATGAGGGTCCTTGAATACCTTCGAATCAAGACCATAAAAGTGACCTTTCTACCTTAGGCCTCAAAATTTCCTCAATTTTTAGTTTCCAACTTTGGGTTGGATCAACAAATAGAATGAATATGAAAAAAAAATTAGGATTGTCACACTCAAAGTAAGATTTCCAACAAGTATAATATTGAAAATATTTAATTTTATTATTATATTTATTTTTATGTTCTAGTGAAGATAGGTTTTTTAGCAATTGTGAAGATCTATGTTCTAGACATATGGAAAATAAGTAAAATAGATAAAAAATTAAAATTAAAATTTAAAATTTAAAATAATTATCCTCTAGGTATTGATGTTCTTATTTCAACAACAACAAAAGCAACAAAATTAATTCAAACAAATACAAAAAAAGTTATGTGATACTGAATTAACTTATGTATACAACTAATCTCACTTCAAAACATTATAAAAATTCAATTATGCAACAAATAAATTGGAACCTCTTAAAATGGGAGTTATTAAATGCTATCATATGGTTTAGAACATAGAGCACCACCTACTTTTAAGATATTACACTCAAGGATAACCCTAGACATCTCAATGCAAAAGAGAAAGAGATCTTGCAATAGGGTTGCCCTAGGAGCTGAATGTAAACAAATAAGGGGTTCACCACCATGTTTAGACTTGGAAAAGACAATGGAATGCAAAACCCTAATATGATGCAAACTTGATTTAAATGACCTAGAAATGCATGGAAACACAAAAGGATGCAAGATAGAAGGTGTGCACTTGGAAATCTGGAAATGACTGGATGGAGGTCTGAAACACTGGAAAATATGCCTTTAATGTTGACTGGGACTCATTCGCTAAGCTGGGCGAATCAGTCAAGGTTCTGGAAAATTGTGCGGGAACAAGAATTTGCCAAAAGGGTATTTGAATCTACAAGAATTGGAAATTTGACTAGAACTAGGACTCATTCACCAAAAGTGGCGAATCAATCCAGTTAGGCTTTTTTGAAGCTTCAAAGTTTGATCCTGCTCTTCTGTATTTGTTCTTTACTTCCTAACTATTTTCTGAATCTGAATCCCTCATTTATAACCTGTAGGTGTGAATGATTTGACAACTTTTCTCCAATATTGCTCCTTAGGAAATCTATAACCTAGACTTGCAAATCACACACAAAGGAGAGGAAAAAAATGTTGTTGGGTTAGTGGATAGGGGTTTTCCTTGGTCAAACCCCTTGTTGGAAATCAATCCTTGAAATGAAATCAAATAAGAATGGAGAATGATGAATGGACAAAGGACAATGTTGCAAATCACCAAACCATTGCAATAAAGTGTTGCAACTATGCTTGAGATGGATCCAATGGATGTAGATATTGACTCTTGCTTGAAGGAGATAGCTATTGAATGGAATGATTACTTGAATCACAAGATCCTGCACCCAAATTGTTGGCTCCAAAACAAACATGATGCATGAAATCCTTGACATGATGATTGATGCTTGAATACTGCTCAAATGCTTGATAAGCTACTCTTGAATGCTCTTGAAAACACTTGAACACTCTTGTGAACTCAAATTTTCTATTAGGAATGCCCTCACAAAAGTATTAGGTGAAAATGAATGAAAGAACCTTGTATTTATACTCAATTATGCATTGATTCCTAAGATTACAACACTACAAGCCGACATCAAATCTAGGAGGATAAAATCCCCCCAAAATTTTGAATTAATTTTGATTTTGAGCCACACAGGACTCATTTTCCCAAGGTGGTGAATGAGTCCCACCAAGCCTAAATTTTGGGAACAATTTTAAAAATGCTTAGAAATGTGTGAAACCAGGTTCAGGACTAAAAGATCTAGGTGGGACTCATTTTCCCAAGGTGGTGAATAAGTCCCAGATCACTAAATTTGGGCCATTCAAGCTTGAAACACCTGAATTGTGATTGGGTGATGATTTGCATCGGGATTTTCCTCGAAAAGATGCAATAAATGAGGCTTGTGGATGCAAAACAAGGCCAATTAAAGCATAAGAAAGCCCAATTATTAATAAGGCATGATTAAGGTTAAAAAGAGATTGATTAGGTGTAGTTAATTAATACAACCTCAGAAATGTGTGAAAGTGTGTTACAACACTTCACAACACTTTAGCAAGGTACCATTTATCTTCATTAGTTCACAAGGTCCCATGACTTAATTTGAATGTGTAAAACACATTGCAACACTAAATCAAGGCACTATTAAGTTGAATTCACAAGGAGGGCCCAAACAAGCAAGGAAAAGTAGAAGGGATACTTTTTCCGTTTCCATATCTAACCCCCACTTTAGTGAGAGGATGAACTTGCTTCAAACTCACACTAAAGTAGACAAACACACATCAAGAGGGGTCCAAGTGTACTAATGCTAATAAGAAAAAATACCAACGATCAAGAGGGGTGATCAAGCCCCTAAGATCAAGATCCCATGGCGAACCAACATAGGCACAAAAGAACACACATGAGAATGATATAAGAGCATTAACAAATCAAAAGCATGCATTGTCAAGGATAAAAGGAAAAGGTAAAAATTAAAAGATTTGGATCAAGCTTCGACTGTTTGTCCATCGCGATGTGGATCAAATCTAGGCTGTTTGTTCGAAAAATGCATACTCACTCTGAGGCAATGAAACTCCTGGTTGTCTACTAGGTGAGAAGTCCAAGAAGGTGAGAAACATACATTTATGGTTGGTATGCTCTCTCTCACACACACAAGTGGCTATGGGGAATGCCTTAGTCAAGCTTCTCGCTCAAACCATACCAAAGTTATACCTCCTGATAACTTTGATAAGGTGCCACACAGAAATGAACTTCAAGCTTCATGAGACAAGTAAATATTTGTATGCTTAGAACTCATGAACAAACAAGATGGCTCTACAGGTATGCAAGTTGCATTATGCAAGGTGACCATATAACTAAAAAATGAAAAATTCAAAAAAATGTTCAAGGGAGTCTTGCTTAGTCCATGTGAGATCTTTAACTTAGGGAACATTGTGCCTAATGTCTCCAAGAAAGGACCAATCAAAGAATAAAATATTCACAACTTAAAGGATGCAGTGCATCGCATCAAGCCACTAAGAGGAATGTAATATGCTAAGAGATTACACTCTTGAAGGACATCACACCCAATGTCATCCACAAAGCGAAAAATGCATCATATAAAGTAAGAAGATTGCACTATGAACCATGAAGAGAAAAATGCAAAAGAATGACGCCAATATATGCCCCCACTTTAAAGAAATTGCTAAACACCATGTTGTGAGCAATTACTTTAAAGTAGCAAATGATAATAACAAACAAAGAAGACATGAGAGCTAACTTGGAAATCCCTATGCCAAGTCATATGTTTCCAAGTAAAGCTACGTCATGCAAAAGAAAAGGAAAAGAGAGGGGTTGCCCCCAAAATGAAAACACAAAACACATAAGGGATCTATGGATTTGGGGTTAGTATGTTCTTGCTACAATGTTTTTAGAGAGCTCAAAACTGTCGTCATTCCCCAAATACTCATAGAACTAGAAGAATGACACAAAGAGAGCGAAAACAATGAAAAAGCCTTTCGGGTCAACATGGAAGAGACCTAAATGAATCAACGCCTTACGTCATCCCCAAAAGGAAAACACAAGACAAATGAAAAAAGATAAAAGAAAAGCTTTTGGGTCAACATGGAAGAGACATGAATGTCTTGAAGCCTTGCATCATCCCCAAAAGGAAAACACAAGACAAAGAAAAGATAAAGGAACTGAAAAGATAAAAGATTTATGACATGTAGAAGGGAGGTACAAATAGAGGAATGTCACAAAGAGAGAGCGAGAGAGGACATCAAATATAACAACACGAGGGATCACATCGCGTGCATGCAATCACACAAAAGAAAAGGAAATATGTAAAAGGCTAGCAAGGTGCATGCAAGTCAACCTAAAGTTGGTCATCTACATCCCAATCCTAGTCTGTATAAATGGAAGGAAAATAACTAGCCTAAGGGACAATGCCAAGTGCATTACTAGGACAAGGCTATTTATCTCTTGATCCCACTGAGTGCAAGACAAGAATGAGCCAAGGTAGGTGATGGGAAAGATCATGTAATGGTGAGAATACAAAATTCTACAACTATTACATGACAAGGGGTGGAAAAGGGGTGCATTATGCAATCACTTGATGGCAATCATTGTCATTGAAGTGAAAGTTTTTCAATACTAATTTGAATGCATGACACTCATTGGTACTATGTCCAAGAGTTCTGTGGTATCAACAATTTGGAACCTTTGTATCTTTAGGATATAGTATTAGTCTCTCTTTCATAGGTGGCAATGTTATTAATTCTTTGTTTAGAATCAATTGTAGTTTCCTTTCACTTTCAAGCGGCAAACAAGGGAACTTTAGTTTTTGTAGCTTGTAGGGTCTCTTGCGCTTGCTAGATTCACCAATTTATCTAGATGGGATTAGGGAAAGAGGTCCAGAGGTCCGGAGATGACCTTGTCTTCGTTATCTTTATCTTTAGGAGGTATGGGTTGCTCTTTAGGGAGAAGGACACTTATATCAAGAGGAGAATCTAGGACTACTGTACCATCACTATGAAGCCTTAGATATTCTTGAGGAGCACTTATGTTACGAGGGGGATCTTGATATCCTAATCCTTTGGTTTCTTCAGTTGGTATTTGTTCTAGGACTTGATGAATTTCATGTTCACTTGTTGTATCACATCTTGTTTACTCAAGATGGAAAATCCTTTCCCATATGTCTCTTCTAGATTAATGGTAGTGTCTATTACTTTGTTAACGTAAAATGGTTGAGTGTTTGCTTGCTTAGAGGAACTAGGTTCACCTATTGTATGGAACTTAGATTCAACTTTTGACTCAGTTTCAGGATATAAGTAACCAAACATATCAAGAGGTGGTATTGCAGGTGGTGTTGGTTGCTTCATCGATGGATAAAAAGATGCATTAGCTTCAAGGTTGTTAAGGCAATCATTGAGGAACATATTCATGTTGTCATCATCTTCTCCAATGATTTAAACATCACAAAGAGGACATGAATTAGGAGTTGAAGGAGCATGAGTTAGTTCAATTTCATTAGGGTCATTTCCAAAAGTACAACTTAACACATCCACTAAGGACTTTAAGGACATCCAAAGCTAACCAAAGCACATATCCATGATGCAAATTTTAGATTCTAAACTATTCAACAATGTGAAATGAGATGTTCTAGATGCAATTTTGAATTTAAGTAATGCATAGGATGAACTAATGTAAACTAGATGCAATGAATTGAATGAAACGAAAGATCTGTAAATTGAAACAGAAAGGAAATAACAAAAAACAAAAACTCAGAAACAAAGCCTTAAATGTTAGAAAATGTAGTTCAGAATATGCAGAGGGACTGATTCGCCCAAGCAAGGTGGTGAATGAGTCCCAGTAGGGATTTTTTTCAAAAAAATTAGAAAATTTTAATGGAAATTTATGATTTTTATGTTTTATGATCTATATCTTGGTACAAATGCAGATTTTGTTTTTGATTTTCAATGAAATTAGATGCAAAAATGTAAACTATATGAGCTTTCACTAATGCAAAATTAGAAACCTTGGAATGCAAATTAACTAATGCAAACTCTAATGCAATGTTAATGCAAGACAAATCTAGGATGATGATGCACTCCAAATCAGAATTTTAATGTTCTAAATGAAAGTTCACCAAAATGGAACCTCTTAAAATGGGGGTTATTAAGTACTATTGTACGGTTTAGAACATAGAGCACACCCACTTTCAAGATATTCCACTCAAGGATAACCCTAGACATCTCAATGCAAAAGAGAAAGAGATCTTGCAATAGGGTTGTCGTAGGAGCTGAATGTAAACAAATAAGGGGTTCACCACCAAGTTTAGACTTGGAAAAGATAATGGAATGCAAGATGAAATGAAAAACCCTAATATGATACAAACTTGATTTAAATGACCTAGAAATGCAAGTAAGGAAAAACAAAAGGATGCAAGATAGAAGGTGTGCACCTGAAAATCTGGAAATGAATAGATGGAGGTTTGAAACATTGAAAAATCTGCCTTTAATGTTGACTAGGACTCATTCGCCAAGCTGGGTGAATTAGTCTAGGTTTTGGAAAATTGTGCGAGAACAGGAATCTGCCAAAAGGGTATATGAATCTACAAGAATCTAAAATTTGACTAGAACTAGGACTCATTTTCCAGAAGTGGCAAATCATTCTAGTTAGGCTTTTCTAAAGCTTCAAAGTCTGATCCTACTCTTCTCTGTCTATTCTATCCTTCCTGATTGGTTTCTGAATCTAAAACACTGATTTTCAACCTGTAGGTGTGACAACTTTTCTCCAATATTGGTCCTTAGGAAATTTGTAACCTAGACTTGCAAATCACACACAAAGGAGAGGAAAAAAATGTTGTTTGGTTAGTGGATAGGGGTTTGCCTTGGTCAAACCCCTTGTTGGAAATCAATTTCCTTGAAATGAAATCAAATAAGAATGGAGAATGATGAATGAACAAAGGACAATGTTGCAACTCACCAAACCCTTGCAATAAAGTGTTGCAACTATGCTTGAAATGGATCCAATGGATGTAGATCTTGACTTTTTATTGAAGGAGATAGATCTTGAACGAAATGATTACTTGAATCACAAAATCCTACACCACAATTGTTAGCTCCAAAACAAACATGATGCATGAAATCCTTGACATGATGATTGATGCTTGAATGTTGCTCTAAATGCTTGATAATTTTCTCTTGAATGTTCTTGAAAACACTAGAATGCTCTTGTGAACTCAACTTTACTATTAGGAATGCTCTCAAAAAAGTCTTAGGTGTTCAAAAATGAATGAAAGAATCTTGTATTTATACTCAATTATGCAATAATTCTAGAAATTAGAACACTACAATCCGACATTAGATCTAGGAGGATAAAATCCCACCAAAAAATTGAATTAATTTTGATTTTGAGCCACATGGGACTCATTCGCCCAAGGTGGCGAATGAGTCCCACCAAGCCTAAATTTTGGGACCAATTTTTAAAATGCTTAGAAATGTGTGAAACCAGGTTCAGTACCAAAAGATCTAAGTGGAACTTGATGAGTCTAGTTTATGACTCAATTTTGATAGATTTTATTATCCATTTGTTGTAGTTGTCATAGACTTTGATACTTGGATGTTGACCTTTTCATGATATTTCCTCAAAACCGTAGACATTGGGCATAAGCTTATTTTTGTAATCTTTAATGACATTGACATGCTATATGAACTATCTATGTTAATTTTACATGTGGATTAATGAATGTTACTTTAAGATAGTTACAAATATGCAATTGTTGTGCATACTAATATTGTTATGCAGATATAATTAGAAGCCTACAAAATTGAGGAAGATTTTTCCAGCTAGTCATTCACCATCAAGGTCAACAAGGTGATTGTTCAAAGTTCAATGGAAGGAAGACTCTCAATGGAGGGAGATGCCTAGTTTAAATTGAAGAATTGTAACCACCTAGTAAATGGTCTTAATTGTTTTTTAAGTGAATATAGGAGTTATTGTTGTGCTAGATCTGTGTTAAGGAAAACATGCTTGACCAGATTCCACGCATGCATAACCTCCTCTCCAATTTTTATGCTTTCCCTAAAGTGGCATCCTCCTAATCTATTTTAGTTGATCGCCTTGCTAGGTAGTTAGTAGTTCTTCTTATAAATAAGACTCTAATGCTCCTTCTAAGGGGGTTGATTAATCTGATGTTGTATTCGCATTCTTAGTTTTTTCAGTAATATAGTTTTGCTGCTCGATTGTACTCATGTTTTCGAATGAATAAAATGAAGTTATAAGTTCGTGCATCTAAGTTCAAATTTGTTTTAAGGGATACTCATCCAAGGGGCCCCACTTGGTGAGCATTCCATCCTTTATTTTAGTTATTACTTTCTGTTCAACAATTAGTTAAAAAATTGGCACTATCTGTTCTTGCAGCCACTAGAATTCCATTCTATGACTGTTCCTGCAGCCAAAGCAGACAAAGTAGTTTCACATTTGTTTCCTCATATTTTCATTTTTGTTATGCATTTCAAATCAGTATAGTTGTTGGTTGATGCTCAACATTCATATTACTTCTTTCCAAGAAATTTACTTTTAGCATTATGTCTTTCTTGGTTGTAAGATGACTATGGCTACTTTGGATTCCTAGTGCACATACTATGCTAACCCATTTCAAGTATGCATCCCTGGGTTGACAAGTTAAATGCACCTCCATGATGGTTGAGATAGCTATTCAAATTAGATGTCCAATCTTTGAATCACAGCTATAAGGGCTTAGTTGTTAAATCATTGTAGGAGGCCAACATTTTTGGCGCCGTTGTCGGGGATGGTGTCAAACTAGGGAGTTATTTGGAGTCATTAATATTTTTTCTTGCTGTAGTATTTCTAAAAGTTTTTTCTTAGTATACCCCTCATTTAGGAAGGTAATGATCCACCATTCTTTTGCCAATTCTTTGTGTGAGATGGCTGATAGTGAGTTGATACTGTATGCATAGAGGAAGGAGGAGAGATGCTCATGGGAGATTCCTTCCTAATAACCCTAATCCATTCCAGCTAGTTGAGCATCAGAATTTTCCAAGAGAAGAAGGAGAAGAAGAGCCACACCCCTTTGTTGATGCATTCCCTGATCTGACCAGTTCTGAAATTTCCTCTGAAGACCAAAATTCGATTGAGAATCCCTTTGCTTTGGAACTACATTAGGCATGAATGGGTGATGCAAATAGAAATAGACCTAACCAACCAACTTTTCCTTTCCCCATTTCTCATCAAAATGAAGTTGACAACCTAAAAAATATCCCTGCTTCAGTCCTTCCTAAGTTTTATGGACTTGTCACAGAAGATCCTGATACTTTCTTGTTCGAGTTTGATATACTCTACAAGAGTTATGACTATACCATCGATGCCCATAGGCTTAAGCTATTCCCTACCACCTTGAAAGAAGTTGCATTAAGATGGTTTATGAGCCTAGGCAAAAATACTATGGAGACTTGGGAAGACATGAAGACAAAGTTCCTTGAGAAGTACAAGGAATATTGTAGGGGTTGCGACATGAGAGGAGATGACATTTTTAGGATGTAGCAAAAGGAAGATGAGAGCCTGGAGGATTACATTTCAAGGTTTCTATTTTGCTTACATAAATCTCCACACCATACACTTAATGAAGAATCACAAAAGATGCTTTTCCTAAGAAGAATTAATGACAGCTGCACTGATGCCTTGGACCTAATGGGAGGAGATATCACCCAAGTTCCTTGGGAGGATATCAAGAAGATATGTTAGAACTATTCTAGGGTAGCTTCAAAGAAAGGGAGAGCTTATCAATCTTTATGGGTAAATCATCTACTAGTGGAGTTTCAAGGATGGAGATTACTCACTTACTAGAAAACTTCAAGCAAGACATCGTAAACAATCTGGCTACTCAGCTGGATACACTTTAGGCCAAGAAGAAACATGAGGAGGAAGAGGCAATGTTGGTAGAGTATTGCTCTCATTGTAGACAAAAGAAGGACTGCAGATGCAAGATGGTAGCTAATATTGATAGTAAGCAAATTCCACCTGAGTTCAAGCCAATCTAGGGTGAAGATGACCAAGTCTACTGCATTGCACAAAGGAGGCCATGGGCTCCAAGACAAGATATGCCATCAGATCCACTCTCTTTTGTTGGGCCTTATTTCAATTCTTATTCATCTGGTAACCAGTGGCAACCCCCATATCCATCTAATTATGGAGGATATCCACCATAGCCTTGGAATAACCCTCCAAATTCCTATCCCAATCACCAAAACTCTCCACCCCAGTGGTAGCAACCTCAGGGGAATTGGCAACAGTTTCAAGGAAATTGGCAACCACCTCCAGGAAACTAGCATCAAATATCTTAATAGAGGGGAGGACAACAATGGCCAAACTAGACAACTAGTTACATGCAACCACCTTCTCAGCCCAAAAAACCTACTATAATTCCTCCTCCTACTAGTTCAAGTTCAAAATCACCTAAACCCACTCAACTACCAGCTCAACCCACACCTAACCCAAATAACAAACCACAACAACAACCAATATACTCTGTTGATCCAAATCAATTCCCTGCATATGTTGTGAGTGTAAGTGACATCCACTTGCATTCATGAACTACTTTTCCAACTCCTTCCACACCCATTATAATTGAGCTTCCTGTAAAAAAAAAGGAGCCTCTAATTGCCCCCATTTAGCCAAGTGTACCTAAAAATTCTGAACCAGCCCCAGTCAAGCAGACTGAACAAGAACCACCATTTCCCCAGAAATTGGAAACTGTGAAACAAAAGGAAGAGGAGGAACCAACCTTTGACATTTTAGATTAGTTGAAGCATATATGTGTCCGGATACCTCTATTTCAGGCCCTAAAATATGTTCCTATATATGACAAATCAATTAAGGAAGCATGCCTTAAGAATTTAGATAGGAAGAAGAAAGACCCCATTACGGTTCATGTGGTGGGACAATTGGATGACATCATGCTTGGGAAAGTGACTGTTCCCAAATATAATGACCCAAGGAGTCATGTGGTAGGATTTGTTATAAATTGGGTCCAGATAGGGAATGCTCTGATTGATTTGGGAGCAACAATAAATGTAATGACCAAGGATATCCTACAACAACTAAATGTTGTAAGCATGAGTCCTACTCCTACTATCATGCAGCTTGCTAATAGTTCTACTATTAAACCTGAAGGTATAGTAGAGGACCTTGTGGTAACTCTAGACTCTTTGGAGTACCCAAAAAAATTCATGATTCTTTCCCCTAAAGCTACACTAGGCGGGTACCCCATTATCCTAGGAAGGCCATGGTTAGCAACAACACATGCCTATATTGGATGTCAAACATGAGACATGACCATTTCTGATGGAAAGAGCACCAAAAAGCTTGTTCTCTACCCTCCTGCTCAGCCATCCCATGACATGGATAATCTTGTATGGCCACATGTTGGTGAAGAGGCCAATGAAGTTAATTATGTGGCACAACTTATGATGTTAGGCAGAAGCTCTTTCATGTAGCTTCAAGAGGAAGATGAAGTATTTTATAACATAAATCAAAACCATTGTGAAGTAGAGGAAGCACCATCCTCTCATGTAGCTAATTTTGTTGATCTAGTGAAGACACTTCTACCCGCTCTTCCTACAGCAATAGGTATTTCTCATACATTGTTGCCACATGAACTCAAGGTACCAAGCATTAGTGAAGTAACTATGGTAGAGATAACTACACAAGTGCACGTGTCAGAAGGGAAATATCTAAACATTAACAACAAATTGAGTGAAGAACAACAATTGTTATTGAAAAACTTACTGAGAACCCACTAGCATGCATTTGTGTAGGACTATCATGATATGAAGGGATTGGATCCTAAGCTTTGCACTCATAGGATTTACATCAGAGATGATTGTACACCAGTGAGGTAGCCACAAAAAAGAATTAACCCTGCATTGAGAGAAATTGTAAAGGAAGAACTACAGAAACTGTTGGATGCAGGATTCATCTACCCCATTTCAGATAGCCAGTGGGTGTCTCCATTGGTGATTATGCCCAAAACAGGAGGAAAGTGGCGAGTTTGTGTTGATTATAGGGAACTCAATGCTTCCATCAAAAAGGAACATTTTCCCCTACCTTTCATAGACCAAGTTCTAGATTCACTTGCAGGGAAGCAATAATTTTCTTTTCTAGATGGATATAGTGGGTATAACTAGATCCAAATTGCACCTGAGGAATAGGATAAGACCACCTTTATCTATCCATGGGGGACCTATGCTTACTCAGTACTTCCATTCGGCTTATCCAATGCACCTGCAACTTTTCAGAGGGCATTCATTAGCATATTTTTAGATATCTCTCATGATTGCATGGAAATTTATATGGATGACTTGACTACCTATGGTATTGATTTCAATGAAGCATTGGAAAATATCAGGAGAGTCTTAAGGAGATGTGAAGAATATAATCTATCTTTAAATAGTGAAAAGTGATTCATGATGATGTAGGAAGGTGTAGCCCTTGGCCACTACATCTCTCACAAAGGAATTCAAGTAGATCCTGCAAAGATTGAGGTGATCACCAATCTACCTATACTTGCAAAACAAAAAGATGTTAGGAGTTTCTTAGGATGTGTAGGTTACTATAGGTGGTTCATCAAATACTTCAAAAAAATGGAAACATCATTGTGCACTCTCCTAACCAAACATGTTGAATTCCAATGGACAGAAGACTATGACAAGGCATTTTCTGGCTTCAAAGCAACCTTAACTCATGCTCCTGTAACCAAGGGTCCTAATTGGGAGCTTCCTTTTTGCATTCATACAGATTCATCAAACTATGCTATAGGAGCAGTCTTAGGACAAAAAGGAGCTATTGAAAATGTTATTTATTTTGTCAGTAAAAATCTGCAGGGAGTTGAATTCAACTATACAGTGATAGAAAAAGAAATGTTGGCAGTGGTCTATGCCTTTAACAAATTCAGGCACTACATAACAGGCTATCAAATCTTTGTGAACACCAACCATGCAACCATTAGGTACCTCAAGAATAAACCCTTGATATTAGGTAGGCTAGCAAGATGGTTATTGTTGATGCAGGAGTTTGACATAACCATTGTGGATAAACTAGGGAAGGCCAAAGTTGTTGCAGATTTTATTTCAAGGTTGACTACATTAGAGGATAATCAAGTCATTGATGACTCTTTCCCTAATGAACACTTATTTTTCATCAGTGTGCATACACCCTAGTATGCTGACATAGCTAATTATCTAGTCACATGGAGAGTTCCTCCTCATTTCTCTCCAAAAGAGAGAAGGGTGCTCATTGAAAAATATTTTCCTTTTTCATGGATTGTTGGATGTTTGTTCTACACTAGACTAGACCATGTCATGAGGAGATGTGTGAGGGAAGATGAGACATATGATATCTTGCATGCATGTCACAATGAACCCTACAGAGGGCATTTTGTAGCCAAGAGGACAACAATGAAGATTTTGAAGACAGGATATTACTGGCCTACATGCCAGAAGGATGCAGGGAAATATACAAGGAAGTGTGACAGATGCTAGAGGATGGGTTGACCAACCAAATATAATGAGATTCCCCTTTACCCCAGGTAGTAATCACTCCATTTGACAAATGGAGATTGGTTTTTGTAGAACCCATTGATCCTCCATCCAATGGTAAATCCTATATCTTAGTATGCACTGATTATGTAACTAAGTGGATAGAGGTTGAGGCCATGAAGTATGCAAGAGATAATAAGGTTGCAAAATTTGTTTATGAGGAAATTTTCACACGGTATGGGGTTCCAAGGGAGATAGTGACTGATCAAGGGGCTCAATTCACTTCAACCCTTGTTACAACACTAGTTAATGAGTACAACATAAGGCATAGGAAGTCTACTCCTTATCACCCTCAGGTCAATGGCTAAGTTGAGGTGACTAACAAGGAAATTGAAGCTATTCTAACCAAAACAATGGCTATCCATAGAAATGATTGGGAAAATAGGCTACCAGAAGTTGTTTGGGCCTATAGGACAACCTGTAAGACAACCATAGGCTTCACTCCTTTTAAGTTGTATAGAAAGACAATTATGATTCCCATTGAATTTGAGCATAAGACCCTTTGGACTGCAATAGACTTGGGGATGGATATCTCTAAGGCACAAAGGGACAAAATCATGTAGCTGAATGCTTTGGATGAGATGAGGAAGGCAACCTTGCACCACACAAAGGTAGTGCAGAATCAAAGAATAAAGTGGCATGACAAATTCATCAAGGAAAAGAAATTCTAGCTAGGTGACTGGGCACTGCTCTCCGACTCATGGTATCAAGATAGTGCAGGAAAATTGTTGACACGGTGGCTAGGACCATATGAGGTTGTTGAAGTTTTCCCCAATGGTGTTGTTCAGGTCACCACCATTGACCCTGATAGATTTAAGCTGCTTTTCAACGGTCATTGCCTCAAATTGTATCACAAGCCAACTTCCAAGGAGGAATTCTTGCAGCAATTCACTCAACATGTAACACCCAAACTTCCAGCAGCCGAAGGAAGCAAACCTAGTGTCCCTCCTTCTAGCTAACTAAGGTATGCAACTTGTCATAATAAATACTTCTACTCTTGTGGGGGTCCATTTCTTCATTCATTCACCCATCCTCCCATCCATCTCCATATTTCTCTCTCTTCCATCACGTCACCATAACTTCACCTCATTCCACTCCACTTTCATTAATTGCTCAACTAACTTCTTAAAAGGTGACCGGTACTTTCTCCATAATCTTTGCAACAAATCTTCCATGAATTCAGGTACATATGCATTAATTTGTTATATTTTAATTGTCTTTTAGTACATTCATTTAATTACTATACATTAATATAGACATTCTCCATAGCATGTAATTATTCACTGCCCCTGTCAAGTCGTCATTACTCCTGCGCATGTGAGGACACATGCTCAAATTTAGGTTGGGGTGAAGTGTGAATATTATGTCCACGTGTCAGTCCATGTTGGTTCATGTCAGCAAAGTTTAAATTGAGCCAATTTGAATTCTGAGCAAAATGACGGCTCGCATGTGTGAGATGACATCGACTGCCACCTTTTTTTCTCGATCATAGCCTTCATTTATTACTCCTTTACTGCCTTTATTTCTCCTCTCATAATCCTAGGTCGCCAAAAAGGTAAAAATCAGACGACACTAGCATTGGGAATTTAGCAAAGGAGAAGTTTAGCTTTCAGAGGAAGATTGTAGGAAGGGAAACCTTGTAGAGTGATTGTTTATTTGTAGAAAGTTGAACAATGGGAGGTGGGTTAATTTGAAATGAACCCATGGCTCATGATGTATTACTACAAGATGCACCTTGCCAGGCCGAGTTCAAAAATTGTGGGTGGTTAGATTATTTCCTAAAGTTGAATGGTTATAATGAAGACGTGGCGTTGGAATTTTCCCAGACATTATTTGAAGGAAAGGCCATGGTAAAAGGGTTGGAGGTAATGGATACTAAAGAAAGGATTGCAAAAGTTACAGGGTTTCCTGCCGATGGTGAACAATACCCTGCTACCAGAGACACGAAGTCAACTAGGGCTGAATTTACAGAACCTGGTGATCCTCCATTGACTGTGGACAAGCAAGGTGTGAAGAGAACCTCTTTGCCTGACCCATAGAAGCAAGTAGTTGTTTATGTTGTGAAGTACCTTACTTGTGAAGGTCGTCAGTTGAATCTACATTTTGTGCACTTCAAACTCCTGAATCATATGAGGCATGGGAGAAGAATGAATGTGCCAAACGTGCTATACCACCTTCTTTCAATCATAGTAGCCGAGACTCAAAAAGGTAGGGATAATTTAATTTCCCACCATTGTCTTATCAAATTATTAGTTGAGAAGTCTTTACATGATGTGTCTGATATGACTTGGGAAGAATTCTTAAATATTGATCAAATTAGACCAGAGCATTTGTGACTTAGGGTTTTGCCTCCACCTCATAGGACTAGAAGGAGAGTGAGTTTTGTTGAATCCATTATTGGAACCTCAACTTCTGGCACAGGCCTTAGTGTAAACCCTCCTGTAGCTGAACAAACTATAGAGATTAGTTCTTCTAAGACAAAACACTCAGACAAAGAAAGTTCCTCTTCAAATTTTGATGATGATGTCCCTCTTGGCATCCTAATATGAACTAGGGCACAAAAGAAAGAGGCATAAATGAGGAAGGGAAAAGCTAAAAATAAAATGGTAGAAAAGAAAGTGCCAAGCTCTAAGAAACAAAAGGTTGACACTATTCTTCTTGCAATTGAAGAGAAACATGAGAGCCCTCCTAGAAAAACAAGACCAGCTGGACCAGCCACTGGTATGTCTCCGCAGGAAATCCCTAGGACTAGAGAAATGTCACAAGAGGATACATAAGCTCCAATGGGGCAGGTGAATGTTGAGGAAAAGGACATATTTGAGGAAGCAACAAATGTAACATTGGAAGATCTTGTTGCCATCTCAAGACAAGTTGAGAGTCAAGAGTATGAGGAAAATTAGGAGCTCTTGTAGCAAGAGCAGAAGTAAGAGTTCCTGCAGCAAGAGCAAGAGCCCCTGCAGCCATAATCAAGAGAACAATCAACACGCCTATAGCTGGAATTGGTTGAACAAACATAATCCCTATAGTTGGAGCCATATGAAGAGCAAGCATCAGTGCCAGGAAATTTTTTGGTAGGAATACATAAGCCCTCTGATTTTTCAATTCACATGGTAGCCATGAACTTATGGAGAGAAATGCAAAGGAGGGAAGAGGAATGGAAAGAGGAGAAACACAGGCTAAAGAAGGAAATTCAAAAGAGAGATGAAGAGATTGAAAGTAAGAATGCAAAAAATGTTGCTTTAAAGGAGAAGGTGGACAATATGGCAGCCTTAGTACCTCAAATATTAGAGTGCAGGACTCCTCCAAGGGTCTATGCTCTATATTTGAAGGAGAAGAATCTTTCTTTTAAACTAGCAAGGATTTTTTTAGGTTTGAATCCTTCCATTGAGACTCCTCTTGAATTTTTGCATGCTTATAGGATTGCTCCTCCTGAAATGAAGAATTTGTTGTGTGAATTCTATTTACATAATTATGTTGTGACCCAAGATCATGATTGGAATCCATTATTGTATGTTGGGGATGTCCAATTAAGGGAATTTATTTCCTGGATACAAAATGAAATTAGTTGGGGACAACAGTTCAGGGCTTATAGGAAAATAGAATCCAACACTCCCTTTCCCATCAAGGTTGAATCTAGAAATCCAGGAGACATTTTCAGTGATTGGCACATAATTCTTTATAGACCAAACTATGGAAATAGGATCCTGCCTAAGAGAGAGAAGCAGTTTGCAGAGAATATGAGAAGGTAGAAGAAGCCACAGGGGAATTTGTAAAGGGATATTTGGCACAAAGGTGGAACAGTTTGATTCATGAATTAAAACAAGCTGAGCCTCACTCTCTGCAAAACTATGTTGCAACATGTAAGAGGGTTGATAGATATATACAGATTGGAAGGACAAAAAGACAATTTTGGCTTCCACTAACTTTTCAGCCACCTATCCTATTATGGCCTGTGCCAAATTTCAGGTATTACCAGTATGATATAGTTGTAGAGAGACAGAGATGGAGCAGATTGGACAGACAACAAAGGTTCTATTGGGACCCTAATTCACGCACTGCAAGAACTGATGTAGGACAATTGGCAGTTGCAAATTTTAGGGCATTAACTAAGCAAAATAACAACCCTTCCTCTGCTGGAGGACCAACAAAGCCTTAGGTTGGGGAGAGTGATGAGTCCAATTTATGACTCAATTTTGATAGAGTTTATTATCCATTTGTTGTAGTTGTCATAGACTTTGATACTTGGATGTTGACCTTTTCATGATATTTCCTCAAAACCATAGGCATTGGGCATAAGCTTATTTTTGTAATCTTTAATGACATTGACATGTTGTATGAACTATCTATGTTAATTTTACATGTGGATTAATGAAAGTTACTTTAAGATAGTTATAGATATGCAATTGTTGTGTGTACTAATATTGTTATGCAAATATAATTAGAAGCCTACAAAATTGAGGAAGATTCTGCCAGTTGGTCATTCGCCATCAAGGTCAACAAGGTGATTGTTCAAAGGTCAATAGAAGGAAGACTCTCAATGGAGGGAGATTCCTAGTTTAAATTGAAGAATTGTAACCGCCTTGTAAATGATCTTAATTGTTTGTTGAGCGAATATAGGAGTTATTATTGTGCTAGATCCGCATAAAGGAAAACATGCTTGACTAGATTCCACACATGCATAACCTCCTCTCCACTTTTTATGCTTTCCCTAAAGTGGTGTCCTCCTAATCTGTTGGATTTGACGACCTTGCTAGGTAGTTAGTTAGTAGTTCTTCTTATAAATAAGACTCAAATGCTCCTTCTAAGGGGGTCGATTAATCTGATGTTGTATTCACATTCTTAGTTTTTTGAGTAATATAGTTATGTTGCTCAATTGTACTCATGTTTTCTAATGAATAAAATAAAGTTTTAAGTTCATACATCTAAGTTCACATTTTTTTTAAGGGATACTCATCCAAGGGGGCCCACTTGGTGAGCATTCCATCCTTTATTTTAGTTATTACTTTATGTTCAACAATTAGTTACAAATTTGGCACTGTTTGTTCCTGCAGTCACTAGAATTCCATTCTGTGACTGTTCCTGCAGCCAAAGCAGACAAAGTATTTTCCTATTTTTTTGCTCAAATTTTCATTTTTGTTATGCATTTCATATCATTATAGTTGTTGGTTGATGCTCAACATTCATAATACTTCTTTCCAAGCAATTTACTTTCAACATTATGTCTTTCTTAGCTGTAAGATGAATATGGCTACTTTAGATTCCTAGTGCACATACTATGTTGACCCATTTCAAGTCCATGTCCATGGGTTGACAAGTTAAATGCACCTTCATGATGGTTGAGATAGCTATTCAAACTAGATGTCCAATCTTTGAATCACAGTTGTAAGGATTAGTTATTAAATCATTGTAGGAGGTCAACATGACTCATTCGCCCAAGGTGGTGAATGAGTCCTAGATCACTAAATCTAGGCCATTCAAGCCTGAAACACCTAAATTGTGATTGGGTGATGATTTGTGTCAGGATTATCCTCAAAAAGATGCATTAAATGAGGCTTTTGGATGCAAAATAAGGCCAATTAAAGCATAAGAAAGCCCAATTATTAATGAAAACCCTAGAAAAGTGTGAAAGTGTGTTACAACACTTTACAACACTCTAAATAAGGCATGATTAAGGTTAAAAGGAGATTCATTAGGTGAGTTAATTAATAAAACCTTAGAAAAGTGTGAAAGTGTGTTACAACACTTCACAACACTTTAGCAAGGTACCATTTATCTTCATTAATTCACAAGGGCCTAGGACTTAATGTGAACGTGTAAAACACATTGCAACACTAAATCAAGGCACTATTAAGCTTAATTCACAAGGAGGGCCCAAACAAGCAAGGAAAAGTAGAAGGGATACTTTTTCCATTGCCACAAAATTATGGAAAAATATCTATTCTCTAGATATCTAAGTTAAAAATTTACAATTTTATCCTTCCTACAAATAAAGTTATGCTATACCAAATAAATGTGACTTTTTAAAAATAATTCTAACAATAAAAAAATAAGTTATTAAAAGTTACATAAAAATATCACAAATTATTTCTTTAAATTTCAAAAAATGTATATTTATAATCTACAATCAAAATCTCAAAAATCAATAGTTCACATCATCTTCAAATTTGTAATGTTTTAGTTGCTATAGGTGTTAGAAAGTGAAAATTTTGTGAAAAATGTTGATTTCAATGTCCGACTTTGACCAAAAAGTGGGATACACTATTTTGGGATTAGTCGATGACATATTTAGAAAAGATTATTGAAATAGAATACCCTAGAGATTAGACTGGGAAAAGAAGTAAATTACAAGAAAGTTGAGAAGTGTGACAAAAAAACTAAGGATTTCAAGGATAACGAGTATAAGGATCTAAGGACTATGAGTAAAGGTATAAGAAATTGAGTAGAGGAGAAACCTTAAAATATAATGATTAACCAGAGACACCAACCATATTTCAAATGGATCACAATAAAACCAAACTACCTATTTTTAGAAAATACACAAAACAAGCATTTGAACATATCTTTGTCTTAGAATCCTCAAGGAAAATAAATAAAATAAGGGAGATCCATGTTAAACTTTATGATCTTGAGGAAAATTTAAGAGGTAAGGCTCTCAAATGGTACATAAAGGTAGGTCCAAACCATGATAAATAATGGGGTGAACTAAAATAACAATTCTTAAATAACATACACTTATTTCTTGAACTTCATTTAGAGAGAGTGAGAAGGATGAGGGTGTTGCAAGAATGGAAAGAGGAATGAAAGTGTTGTCATTGATGTCAATTGGTCAACTGGTCAACTAGTTATCGACTAGTTGTCATTGACTGTATACGTTAAGGATATTGAGAAAATTGTATTAAAGGAAGATTATAGGTATTCAACTATTGAGGTTGTTGATCTGGTACTTGTTCCTATGTCTGTGTGGATCAAATATGTTTGTCAAGGTTGCTGAAGGTTGCTATATCCAAATTATTGGCTATTAGTTCTTTGTGAAGATCGAGTTGTGTTCACCAGTTGTGAACTATGTTTTTCTATGTTTTGGTTGAGATCCAAGAGAAATGTTGCTAGTCTGGATTTCTCTTTGATGAAGTATTTTGACTTGCAGGTTTAGAGAAAAGATGTTCTGACTACATTGAAGATAATTTTGGTTTCTGAAAGTATCGAGGTTAATTGTTCTATGTGTTTTACACTAGTTTTGCTGACCGTGTGTTAAGCACTATCTTCAAAGTTGATGAAGTGTGTTGGATCTATTACGGGTCCCGGTGAAGCGTGTGTTTGGGTCGCCCTCATTCTAATTCCACCCTAGGATGTTTGGCACCGACCTAATTTAAATTTGAAGTTGGATGGCCGGCTTTGTATCTTTTCAAGGTTGGAGATAGTATAAATACAAAATGAGCTAGCAATGAAAATTATACACAAGAAAAGAAGGAAGATAAGTGAAAGAGCAGATGCAAAGTTTTGATGCTATTCTGAAAGTGTGTGAGTTATTTGTGTGGTTGATCAGTACGAAGCTTAATATTGAGTTTTCAGATGTAGTGAGCAAAAGGCGAACTCTATCATTCATGCAGGTTGATCAGTGATTGTGGTGGAATCCTTTGTTGCATTGGGATTGTTGTCTCTTTGTACCAAGTCTTCTTTGTCTTCTTTTGTATCTCCGAGTTGTAGCCCTATGGACAATGAGTCCTTATTGTAGGTAGTGAGCCTTATCTCAGGCAGTGAGCCTTATTTCAGGTAGTGATCCTTTTTGTAATCGGTTTTGATATTCTCTATAGTGTGAGTTAATCCTCACCGTGGTTTTTCCCTCATTGGGTTTTCCATGTAAATCTGGTGTTATTGTGTTTGTGCATTGGCATTTGATGGCTAATCATTTAATCAGTTTATGTGTTAAGTTTTGGTAATTGAATTGAAGGTTATAATCTATGACAACTGATTCACCCCCCTCTCAGTTGTCCTATCCAACAGAGGGATAGTTCCTTTTAGTTGATCATCCCATAGATATAGAGCTATAAGGTAAGAAAGCTCACCTAATTTTGGTGGTTTAGTACTAGTCAAGTTACAATAAAGGGAAAATTCTATTAAGCCTAAATTATTTGAGATTGATGAGGGAATAAGGTCTATTAAGCAAGACTTCTTAAAGCTGAGAAAAGAGACAAAGATAGATAACATTCTCGATTCAAGTGGAATTTAATGTCCCTTTGTTGAAAATCAATGTGTCTCAACCGTGGCAATTTTCTAGGTTATTTATTTATTCTTATTTTATATTTTCTCAGAGATATTATCATTTATATTATTAAATAATTATGCTCCATCAAAAGTGGTGTGAGATTTTGAGTTAGCACTTTTTCCATGTGTCAGTGCCTTAAAAAATAAATTATTTGATGTCAAAAGATGCCCATTTAGTGGTCGAACATGAAAAGCCTACTTTTGAGGATTTTATGATGGATTCTATGACAATTGTGTGCAAGGGCTAAAAATGGGGTATATCATTTTGGACGTGAGTATTATCTATGACGCGTGTAAGAGAATATTTGCATAGGTTATCGAAGGTCTATGACACATGTAAGATAATCTCCTATTTTCTAGGGATTCTTATGACAACTTGCAAGAGGGTGTAATGTCATGTAAGAGACCATGTTTAGCATATAAGGGGCGTATGGATTTTTTCCATGGTATTTCAGAACCTTGTTTTGACCCATGGTAATGTTTTATGGTGGTACTTTGAGCCCCCATGAGTCTATATGCTGAGGGGTTGAGATGGAGGCATGATGAGAGGCTTTACAAGTACTCATATGATGTTGGATTGAAGACTGGAGAAGAGTTAGAGTGGATATATTGTAATCACATATTTTGATAATACGGGCTATTCATCTCTTCTTTTGTGGAGTTTTTTCCTGAAAGGGTTTCTCCACATTAAACACTATGTTTGGTGTTCAATTTCTATTCTATGCTTTCATTATTATTGTTGATTTAAAACTCCATATGGTGAGCATTGTTAGATATGATTAAAAATTTATTTTAACTTCTATAATTATTGTTCACCTTTTATTTTTTTATCATTTTTTTATCAAAGTTTAGCCAGTTATGTGTCTTGGGTGGTAGAACAAAGAATTTTGAGCTATAGCAGGAGTTTGGTTGATCTTATTTTTGCATTTTTTATGTTGAAACCATGGCTACAACTTCTTGTTTAGATATTGGAAAAAATAATGGAATAGGATATGGTTGTGGAAGATGAAAATAGAGGATCTCCTTGAAGAATGAGATCAATGGGTGGTTGTAACAAATAAAAAGAAACCCATAAAAATGAGTGATGAAGATTGGGAGAAGATGGATAAGGCACGAGGTACTATCATATTGTGTCTTGTAGTTTTTGTTCTCCTGAATATGTCAAAGGAAAAGACTGCACATGCTTTGTGGAACCAGATAGGTGAGATCTACCAAGAAAAAGTATAGTAAATAAACTCTACTTGAAATAGAAGTTGTTTTCTCTTAAGATGAAGGAAGGTGAATCAATAGCCAAGCATTTAAATTCATTTAATTTTATTTTGAGTCAGCTAGCCTCTATATATGTTATGGTTGATGAAGAAGATAAATGTATTGTACTTATTTTCTCTTTACCTGATTCATGTGGGAAAATTCCATTCTTGCTATCACTGCTAACCTCTAAGATCCAAATATGGATGTACCTGTAGCAACTTTGTCATAGGAAATGTGGAAAAAGACTATGGATAGTTCGGGTGATGCTCTCAATGTCAAGGGGAATCCCACATAAAGAGGGGCTAAAGGAGATAAAAATGGGCCTAAGGGAAAGCCTAAGGGTAGATCTAAAAATCCTGGGTAGAAGAACAAAGTGAAATGTTGGAACTATGGAAAAAGAGGACATGTGAAGAAGGAATGTAGGAGATTTCCAAAGAAACAAATTGATTCCTTCATAGAGAAATCTTCAAATTCAAGTGATGAAGCTTTGGTTTCTTCTCCTCATATTATGACTAATGAACATTGTTTAATTGATTCAAGATGCTCGTATCATATGACTCCTCATAAGGTGTGGTTTTTTACATATAAAGAATATGATGGACGTGAAGTCTACCTCGGTGATAAATCTTCATATCCTATTGCTGGAAGGGGTAAGATTAAGTTGTGTTTCAATGATGGGAGGTTAAAAAACCTCTTTGGTGTTTTGCATATCCCAAGTTTAGCAAGAAATTTGATTTTAGTTTCTAAGTGTATAAGAGTGAATTTGTACCCTATGTGCAATTCCCCTTTTTTCCTTTTTCCACCTTAGAAAACCAAGTTCGGAGGCTTAATTCCACCTAAGCCCGTTGCTTGAATCATACTTGGCACCTGTTTTGAGCGTTGGTGAAGGAATTTCTATTAGGGACGCCTGCATGACGTGTAGACATCTGTGTGGTGTGCCTACGTCCCTAAAAATTCTCGCATTTGGAGCCTGTAGAGGCATTACACTTCTCATTAGGGGTCGATTTGTAACGCCCTCCTCAGTGACTGACCTGAATATGGTTGTTTTATTCCTCATTCCTTCATATTCAGCCCTTGAACTTGCATTTGGGGGTTGGAAGATCTCTTCACCACTTTTGGAATTCATCCACAAGCTTCACATCCTCTTCCAAACATTCTAGCAATCACTTTACACTTCACAATAGCAACATCAACACTCCACCACGTCAGTAGAGAAAGTGTGGAATGAAACACCGTTGCAACAGAGGCTTGAGTTCCTCTCATTTTCTCCCCCATTAGCCTTGAGTGCTCTTGGTGGAGATTGTAAGATTTCACTCCTCTCCTCTATTACTTGGTTGAGTAGCATAACATTGTTTTGTAGTGCTTTAGTACTCTTTACTCCATTTCTACTTTTCTATCTGGCTATCCGTGGAGGTGGGAACACCAAAACGGGGTATGATTGAGGTAGGCCCTTATACAGCCCCAACATTCTCTCCCTCTTATGTGCAGGCATTGAAGACACTCACAATTTGGAAGCTCCATCACTCACACGGTTGTAAGTATCTCCTTCCTTTCTTCTCCTTATCTTTTTCAATTCTACTACTTTATTACGTTTTATCATTTTCATATATTTTGTAAGTTCTTAGCAATCAGATAGAAGTAGTCACTTAGTTTTTTTCTAAGACATTCTCGCTTTTTGGTCCATACAAGACGCCATCGCACCTCTGAGATTCTAGTGCATCGCGTTGTCGTCCGCTTTTTGCGCTGACATCCTTTGGCTGAGAGCCTGTCAGTCTATCCAGAAAACCTCTGTGACCTACTCTTTTGGATTCTAGAACTCTCGCCATTGTTCCATTAAGGTAATATATGGCAGTTCAGCTTGTGAGGATCTCTGAACAATGAGAACTCGTGAGTAGTGAAACCCCCTGTATTACATTTTGGTGAACCCAACGTGAAGAACAGTGTTCTTCTAAAAACTAGGAATTTATTTACCCCTACTTGGCGGGGTCATAAATTTTGACTCGGTGCTCAAAACTCAAAACTGTTTGCACCATTGGAAAAGTATCCTAGAGAACTAGTTCAATCCCTAAAATACCAGTGCCTTCAATAGTTGAATTTTAGGGACTGACGCAAGTTCTGACCTCAAATTATTCTTCGGAGACCTCTGAAAACATGATTTACTAGAACATAGAAAATAATGAAAAAATTGTAATGGATTTAATATCTTCTTTTATTAGTTTTGTATCTAGTTTTGTTCAAAATGTTAATGATATTCTATTCAATGCATGTGATGGTGACCTGGCTTTTCCCATGTCACTCGGTATCTTTGATCCTTCTCATGAGACTCCTCCTTGCTTCAGAGGATGTCTTGTTGCAAGAAAATGAAATCATTGATACCTTTCTTAATGTTACTCTACCCACTCTTAATTCCAATCCTCTCTTCTAGAGACGATGCATTTGTGAATGATGAATCTCATATTTTTTCTAATGCACCCTCTTCTAGAGATGATGCATTAGCGAATAATGAACCCCCTTCCACATCTAACTCTCCTTGGATCGATGTTGAGAATGTCTCTTTAAGTAACTATTCCACATTTGATCCTGTTTGGATTGATGTTGAGAATATGTATTCAAGTAATTATTCTACTAGTTGTAATGAGTCTGTAAATGTGGTAGATGTCTCCACTACCCCTCAAGGGCCTAATAAATCGATCATTTATGTGACTCCAGAAAGGGTTTGTGTTATCAATGGTGTTCCATTTGACAGTAAATCTCCTGATCTTCCTAAGGCTCCCTCTTATAGAGCGGTAGCCTATACTTATGATAATAGTACGAATAAACAACCAAGACTTCTTCAAGCTCCTAAACCTATGACTAAAGCACCTAGTGGTAACGATCTTGTCAAGAAACCTCGTGTTGCTCCGGATAAGATGTTACTATGGGATTTGCTTCAGTTTGCCCTGGTTTATCAGGATATGCTTCAGGAAACTTTGCAAAAGATCCTCTTTCCTTCTTCTTCTAGGCCTGTAGATGCTGATGCATTGATGGTGTATATTCGCGCAGGTTCGCCGAACATTACATTCTATCCACCGAAGCTCCTGCCTCATAAAGTACAAAAGCAAGCAGACCCTCTAATGATTATAGTCAATATTAATAAAATAGGCATTAGGCGTACTCTCATTGATGCTGGTTTAGTGCTCAATGTGTGTAGTATTGATCTACTTCCTAAGATTAATATTGACCCATCCTCCCTAAATACATCTTCTCTTGTCCTCTGTGGGTTCGATAATGTTGGTCGACAATCCCTAGGCATGATAGTCTTTCCTTTGAGGTTGGGACCTATTACTGTTCCTACCCTTGTATATGTTATGGTAGAGAAGTTACCATGTAACCTTCTTCTTGGTAGACCATGGATTCATGCTATGGGTGTAGTCCAGTCTACCTTGCAAAAATCTATTAAGTTTATTTGTAACAATCAAGTAGTCACAATCAAGGCTAATCCTAAGGCTATGCACCTATGTGAGATGGTGGCTACTAGTCGAGCTTCAGTTGTGCCTACTCTTATTCCTTCAGTATCTTTTGGTGTGTCAGTGTTTACTCCAGTAGTACCTACTACAAAGGATACTCTCAAGACAAACGTCCCTAAAGAATATTCTTCTGAAGTAAGGAATCCTAAGTGTGCTCCTTCTACATCTTCTTAAGGGAATGCATGTCTTGGTGGTGATCAAGGCCCTTTAGGCTTTATAGATTCCTTCATTGGAGAACATAAAGTTGACCCGATCCACTTAGACCTTCCGACAACATCATCCACACCTGCTATCAAAGATTATTATTCTTTTGTATCATGGGGTAGTGTGAGCAATAATTGTAATATCCTTAGTGTTGATTCTCCTTTTGAGGAAGAGGATTACGCTTCGGCTAAAGAAGATAGTGTTGATAGTCCCGTTAATAAGAATGATAGCAATCCCATAGAAGAGTGTGACCCTCGTTGTTGGGATACTGCTCTTTATAAGGATCCACCTTCTTCTCAAGACCTACAAACACGTTATGGCCTTGGCTTTAGGCTCATCTCTAAATGTGGCTATTAGTGTAAAGGTTGTGGGTGCAACGAACAAGGCATTCAGGTCCCTATAGAATTTACACCTCGTGAGCATAACTTAGGGCTTGGTTACCTAAATGAACAATCTAAAAGAGGATGACGGTTGAATGGTGACATGAATTACACTCAACCTCATTCTGGCGAATCGTTCTATCCTCCCTTTCCTTCTACCTTCGTGCCTCCTTCTTGTGAGAAGTCAAACCTTTCCCCACAAGAGAAAGGTCTGCTTCATGTTCCTCATTCCTTGTCTAAGCAAGAGTGTATTTTGTTGAGGCTTCTAAAATTTTGCTTAATCACTCTTCCTTCTACTACACACAATAAATCCCATGGACATGATAAACATTCTTTTTGCGCATACCATTGAGCGCTTGGTCATTCCACTAGCGAATGCAAGGCCTTGAAGGATAAAATACAACAACTTAGTGATTTAGGTGCCATCAAATTCCTATTTGATTGGTGTACCTGTCTCCACTTTGCTTGACAAGTGATATCGAGGTTCACCTCAATCCTATCCAAGGTATTTTTGCATAGTTCTCCTCCCCTATATGTTGGGGGAAATGATAACTTGTTTCAGAGATGTGTGTCCTTCTTAAGGACCCCTCTCTTCGCTATGTCTTTCAATTGAAGCATCCCTTGGGTGGACCCCTTTTCTCTTTTGAAGGGTTCCCAAGGGACCTCTTTGAAAGCATTTCTCTAGAGTGAATTCTTCGCATCTAGCTTTGGGGTAGCCTGACTAGACCTTGTCTTTCAAACAACACGTCCCTTGAGTGGGGTTCTCGAGGGGCCCCTTTAAATTTTTTTTGGTTTGTGTGACCAACCGCTTTCTAACATGTTCTTTTTGTGGGTAGACATGTCGCCGCTTTTAGATGCGTTCTATCTATGGGTAGACGTATCAACGCTTTTTGACATGTTCTATCTACAGGTAGACGTGTTGCCACTTTTAGATGCGTCCTATCTGCAGGTAGACGTATCAACGCTTTCTAACATGTTCTATATGCGGGTAGACGTGTTGCCGCTTTTAGATGCATCCTATCTATAGATAGACGTATCGACGCTTTAGACATGTTCTATTTGCAGGTAGACATGTCGCCACTTTTAGATGTGTCCTATCTATAGGTAGACATATCGACACTTCTAACATGTTCTATCTACGGGTAGACATGCCACCACTTTTAGATGCGTTCTATCTGCGGGTAGACATATTGATGCTTTTTGACATGTCCTATCTGAGGGTAGACATGTTGCCACTTCCCAACTCTGTGGAGTCTGCTTCTTGGGGCTCCCTTCATGTGAGAGTTCTTGAAGGGTACCTTCCTTGCAGGTCTATGGGTCTGTAAGGCGCTTTCTCAGCTTATTCCATGTGAGAGATCTTGGGGGATGCCTCCTTACAAGTCTACAGGCTTGTAAGGCGCTTTCTAGTGATACGGGTTCTCCTCCTCGAGCGGGGACTACTTTTATCACCTCTTTTGTGGTGCTGGTTCTACTCCCGAGCGGGTTTTTCCTTCACCATGCACTTTATCCATTTCTATCTTTCCCTTCTCTTTTCTTCATCTTGAAACTTCTTCTATGCATTGTTTGGGGATGACGCATAGTACCGAGACAACCTTCTACATCGAGGTCTCTTTACTTTGTTGACTCGAATCCTTTAGCTTTTATACTCTAACATTGCTATTATTGCAAGTTCTTCTTGTCTAATGTATTATCTACTTCCATGATGGTTCAGGTATACATTTCTAACCTTAATCTTTCTTGATCTACTTTATCGAGCACTCATTAGTATTCATGCTCAACAAAATATATAAGAGTGAATTTGCACCCTATGTGCAATTCCCCTTTTTTCCTTTGTCCAGCTTATAAAACCAAGTTTAGAGGCTTAATTCCACCTAATTCCATTACTTGAATCACACTTGGCACCTATTTTGAGCGTCGATGGAGGTGTTTCTATCAGGGACGCCCGTGCGATGCGCAGACGTCTGCACGACGTGCTTACATCCCTAACAAATTCTCGTGTCTGGAGCCTGCAGAGGTATTACACTTCCTATTGGGGGTTGATTTGTAATGCCTTCCTCGGTCAACCGACCCAAATATGGTCATTTTCTTCCTCATTCCTTCATATTTATCCCTTGAACTTGCATTTGGGGGTTGGAAGATTTCTTCACCACTTTTAGACTTCATCCACAAGCTTCACATCCTCTTCCAAACATTCTAGCAATCACTTTACACTTCACAGCAGCAACATCAACACTCCACCACGTCAGTAGTGTAAGTTTGGAACAAAACACCATTGCAACAGAGGATTGAGTTCCTCTCATTTTCTCCCCCATTAGCCTTGAGTGCTCTTGGTGGAGGTGGTAAGCTTTCACTCCTCTCCTCTATTACTTGGTTGAGTAGCATAACACTATTTTGTAGTGTTTTAGTACTCTTTACTCCATTTCTACTTTTCTATCTGGCTATCCGTGGAGGTGGGAACACCAAAATGGGTTCTGACTGAGGCAGGCCCCTATACAGGCCCAACATTCTCTCCCTCTTATGTGCAGGCATTGAAGACACTCACAAGTTGGAAGCTCCATCACTCGCACGGTTGTAAGTATCTCCTTCCTTTCTTCTCCTTATCTTTGTCAATTCTACTACTTTATCGCATTATGTCATTTTCATATATTTTGTAAGTTCTTAGCAATCGGATAGAAGTAGTCACTTAGCTATTTTCTGAGACATTCTCGCTTTCTGGTCCATACAAGATGCCCACACACCTTTGAGACGCCAGCGCGTCGCGCTGTCGTTCGCTTTCTGCACTAACTTCCTTTGGCCGAGAGCCTGTTAGTATGTCCAGAAAACCTTTGTGACCTACTCTTTCAGATTCTAGAACTCTCACCATTGTTCCATTGAGGTAATATAGGGCAGTTCACCCCGTGAGGATCTCTGAACGAAGAGAACTCGTGAGTAGCGAATCCCCCTATATTACACTAAGTTGAATGATTTAGAATTGTATGTAACATTTGATAAGCATGGTTGCATATTGGTAAGAGGAAATTTGGTGATAGCAAGAGAGACAAGGAAGGGCACTCTATTTAGGCTTGAAGCCACTACTATTTTTAATTCTACGAATGTAACTGGAAAATCTAAAAATAATTGTATGTTGTGGCACCGAAGATTGGGCCACATTAGTGAGATTGGTTTAAAAACCATTTTGAATAAAAAAATGTTATACGGTTTCTCCTATTCTGATGAGAGCTTTGTTTTTTATCAACATTGTGTGTTTGTAAAATAAAAATAGAAAATGTTTTTCTTTGAGTAGTAATAAATCTAAGAATAAATTGGAACTTATTCATTCATATGTAGTTGGTCCTATGGATGTGGAATCAATTGGAAAATCTAGATATTTTATCTCCTTCATTGATGTTGTTACAAGATATACCTAGTTATATATTATGAGGCATACATATGAAGTTTTCACTAAGTTTAAAGAATTCAAAGCCTTAGTTGGAAAGCAAACAAATTGTAATATTAAGGTTTCAAGGTTTGATAATGGAGGGGAATATTGTTCTAAAAAAATTAATGAATTTTGTAAGCATGCAGGAATGGTTAGACAAAAAACTACTCCATATACTCCTCAATAGAATAGGGTGGCAAAAAGGATGAATCAGACAATTATGGAAAGAGCCAGAATTATGCTAGGTAGTTCATGGCTTGACAGATGCTTTTGAGCAGAAGATGTAATTACTATGTGTTACTTATTGAATAGATCTCCTTGCAAGGCTCTTGAAACAACACCTTATGAAGTGGATAGGTAAGAAACCTTTTGTTTCACATTTAAGGGTATTTGGTTGTGAGGCTTATGTTCATGTGCCTAAAGAAAAATTAACTAAGTTGGATCCAAAAGCTTAAAAGTGCATTTTCATTGGATATGGTGATAATTTCAAAGGTTACAAGCTATGGAATCCTCTAACCAAGAAAAATATATTTTCTAGAGATGTGATTTTTAGGGAACTTGGTGTTATTTTTGACCTTGAACAACCAAAGGAAAAAGATAAGGAAAAGAGAGTGCATTTTGAAATTAAGCAAGAACTTGCAGCTAGGGAAGAATAGAGAGATGGACTTGAGGATGAGGAGGAAGAAGATGAGGATTCAAATGAAGTTACTAATCAAACTGAAGAACATGAGGAAGAAAACCAAGAAGAGGTTGAGCAAGATAAAGAACAAGAGCCCCATACTCTTGTTCTCAGAAGATCCACAAGACAACGAAATCCAATCAACAAGTATAGCCCACCGATATATTTTCTTTATTGAGTACTGACGATAAGCCTAGATCCTATAAGGAAGCTATTCTTGCAGATGATAGTGAGTCTTGGCAACTATCCATGTAGGAGGAGATGATGGATTTAGACTCGTGATACCCAAGATCTTGTTCATTTTCCCAAAGGAAGGAAAGCCATTGATTGTAAGTGGGTCTATAAAAATAGATTTGGAGCAAATGGTTTGTTATAAAAGTACAAAGCTAGACTATTAGCTAATGACTACTCTTAGAGAAAGGAAGTTGATTTTGGTGAAATTTTCTCTCCTATTGCTAAATTATCTTCTATTAGATTTATTTTATCCATAGTTGCTACTTATGATTTTGAAATTGAGAAAATGGATGTTAAGATTGCTTTTTTGCATGGGGATCTATAAGAGAAAATTTATATGCAACAACCAAAAGGATTTAAGGTAAAAGGAAAAGAAAACTTGGTTTGTAGGTTGAAATAGTCTCTTTATGGTTTAAAACAATCACCTAAAATGTGGTATCAAAAAATTGAATCTTTTATGTTAAAATTAGGGTTTGATAGAAGCATAGAGGATCATTGTGTTTACATTAGATGTATTGATGATCAGTTACTAATTGTTGCCTTGTATGTGGACGATATGTTGGTTTTTAGTAACACAAAAGGTATGATTAGTGAGCTAAAAGATCAACTTTTAGGTGAGTTTGAGATGAAGGATTTAGGGGTAGAAAGACATATTGGGAATGGAAATCAGTAAAAATTGAGGTAATAGAAAAATTTGGTTGTCACAAAGTAAGTATGTGAGCACTATTTTTCATAGATTTAGTATGTAGGACTATAAACTAGTTAGAATTCATTTACCAGTTGACACTAAGCTTACTTTAGATGTGTCCTAAATTTGAAGATAATTTTGAGGATATGTATAATGTGTCATATTCTAGTGCCATAGGAAGTTTGATGTATGCAATGGTTTACACTAGACTAGATATTGCCGAAGTAGTGGGAGTTTTGAGCAGGTTTATGTCTAACCGTGCTAGAGAGCATTGGAATTATGTAAAGAGGGTGTTAAGATATTTGTGTGGTAATTTTGATTATTGTTTGCTTTATTCTGGTACTAACAATGTGGATAAGACATTGGACATACAAGGTTTTGTTGATGTTGATTGGGTAGGTGACTTGGATAGTCAAAAGTCCACTAGTGGGTGCATGTTTACTTTATTTGGAGGAGATATAAGTTGAATGAGTAAGAGGAAACCTATGGTTGCTTTATCCACTATTGAAGTAGAGTATATGGCTCCTACCCATGTTTCTAAGGATCCAATATGGTGATAAAGGTTGTGTATAGGTATTAGTTTCAATTGTAGGATAGTTTAGATTGGTTGTGATAGCCAAAGTGCAATTCATTTATCCAAGAATCTTATGTATCATGCTCAAACTAAGAATGTGAATGTTCAATACCATTTTCTTTCAGAAATCTTTGCTAATGGAAAATTTGAGTTGAAGAAAATTGACACTTTGGTGAATGTTGTAGATTATCTTACCAAACCTATGAGAACAAATAAGTTAATTTGGTGCAGAGAGGCCACATGCCTTGTTTCTTGTACCTAGTTGATTCCATGATGGTTTCATTCCCCTAGCTCTTGCAAGGTATTCGACAAGTGGGAGAATGTTGGAAATCAAGGTGTCTCAACCTTGGCAATTTGCTAGGCTATTTATTTATTCTTATTTTATATTTCCACGGATACTATCATTTATTTTATTGAATAATTGTGCTCTATCAAAAGGTGCATGAGATTTTGAGTTGGCACTTTTTCCATGTGTCAATTCCTTGAAAAATAAGTTATTAGCTATCAAAAGATGCCCATTTAGTAGTCTAACATGAAAAGCATGTTTTTAAGGATGTTATGACAAATTCTATGACAACTATAAGGGATAAAAGTGGGGGATATCATTTTAGATGTGAGAATAATCTATGATAGTGTAAGAGAACCTTTGCATAAGCTATTGATGGTCTATGATGCATGTAAGATCATCTCCTATTTTCTAGAGATTTTTATGGAAACTTGTAAGATGACCTATAATGTCATGTAAGAAACCATGTTAGCATGTAAGGGTTGTATGGATTTTTACCATGGTATTTTGGAACCTTGTTTTGACCCATGGTAATGTTTTATGGTGGTATTTTGAGCCCTCATGAATCTATAGATTAAGGGGTTGAGATGGAGACATGATGAGAGGTTTTGCTTGGGTACTCAGATACTATTGGATTGAAGACTGAAGAGGAGTTAGAGTGGATGTATTGTAATCACATATTTTGACAATACAAGCTATTCATCTCTTCTTTTGTGGAGTTTTTTTCCTAAAGAGGTTTTCTCCACATTAAACACTATGTTTGGTGTTCAATTTTCTATTATATGCTTTCATTGTTATTGTCGATTTCAAACTCCATATGGTAAACATTGTTAGATTTGATTTGCAGTTGATTTAAACTTCTATTATTGTTGTTTACCTTTTGTTTTCTATCACCCTTATCATGGCATACACAATCCTTGTAAACATATCTTGTGCTTCTATAATGACACTCCTTGACTTTCCCTAAAACCCTTGTCCTTGTTGCCCTTAGATTTTACATATGACATAAGATCATTTTTAGCCATGTGTGTGATTGGGTGATATGTTGATTGTATATGTGTGCAAGTCCATGTTGTATGCAAATTGATTGGCATGTGTTGCAATATGATTTGGTTCATATCTTATGCCTATATGTTGGTGATGTTTTCCTTGAGCATGATTATGCTATGATTGTTTAATCTTGATGGTTTGCATGTTTCATTATGATGGTTATGATGGTTTTCATATTTCTTGGCATGTGTGTGAGCCATAATCCTTTGTTTAGTGGGGATGTGTGTTGTTTTACCATGCAACTATCTCTTAGAATGGTGGGGCAGAATTATGGGTACCATGTAGTTGTTGACACTCAACCACCATTACGGACTAGCGGATCCATTAGAGTGGCTTAAGATTGTGCACAAGATGGAGAAAGGTTCCATATCTCTCTTGGTTATCTCATTTGCAAAAAGAGGTATATATGTATAATTTAAGACCTTTAAGTCCTCTTATGAAATTATAATTTTATTTTGAGACCTCATAATTTGATGGTAAACTATATAAGTGGCGATAATGTGATTATTTCCTTTACCTGAGCATTTTGACATTGGTGTCAAATGTACATGTCATCATTGTATGTTTTTCATCATTATCAAGCTATGTTGGTAAAATGAACCTAGACCACATTTATATTTGGGTTCAAAATGAATGTAATATGATGGAAAACATTCAGTTATGAAATCATTAAAATATGTGTTGGTTTCATCATCCTAGTGTTGGGTTATGTATTAGGACCAAACATAGGGTGATGTCATTTTGGTACCCCTCATCCAATAGGAGGAAAATTAGGGAGTGTGGAGAACATTTCCTTTTGTCCCTCATGTTCTTGGAGTCATCTTGAAGTCCCTTGTTGACCTTCCAACTCTCAGGAGGTGTCTTGTCCACTTGGTTATGTTTCAAAGATTAGGTGTGAACCACCATGGCCTCCTAATCATTTGTGGTCATTTAAGAGTCAATTTATGTTGTAATATTGTTTTAATGAGTCTAGGGTGTTCTCGTTGAATATGAGACTTAAAAACTATCATCCGTTCAATATTGGTTAGGACTACAATGCGGTCTAAGGACTATAACACAAATTTTGGAACCCAATGTAAATTTTAGATTCTAATGCGAAAATTGGATACCTGAGCAACAATATGCTAGTATTATTTTTGGCACACTGGCATCCTTTTTGTATGTTATATTATTTTAGTGCATCGCAATCCTTTAGTGCATTATAGTTCTTTATTTCATCAAATGACAAGTATTTTTGGATATTTATTGGGAAAAAAATGTATATAAAATTCCCCCCTTAGCCTTATGAGTCTTCTCATGTCATTGATTCATTGACAAGTGTTGTTGATTAGAAATTATGTCATCTATTGCATTTGGAATCCCTTACATGAAAATGATATATTTCCATTCATATTGATGGAGGATTGTACCTCTTAATGGGGAAACCCCTTGTGAAGGTGGGTCCCTTGTGTTGGAAGTATTTGTCTTGTAGATGTCCCCCCTTATCTTGGTAAGCATATCTCACATCAAGGGAAATGGAAATTGTTCATCTAGTCAAGCTATAATATCTCCTAGTTGTCTCACCACTTGCATAGGTTTCTCTTGGTTTTGTGAGTATCATCAAGTGTGTTTGGGACATGGATTTGAGGTAGATGGTTTCCTCATCCTACCCTTGTGTAGTGTTCATAAGAGAACACAATCATGGGATTAGGACCTAATCAACATTATGGTGTAGCTCCACTATCTCATAGGTTCATTCTGGTGGTCTCATTACACAATTAGTAAGTATTCTTTTTGTGCCACTTGGTTAGTGTAATGGTTATTTCTTGTGATTTTTTAAATTTTCCATCCAAGTTATATGAAGCATCATCACAATGGTCTAGTTATCTTTTATGTTCCATTATGCTTGGAACAACATTATGTAATTGGCGTATTGGCATGTAGTACAAAATTTTAGTGTTGTATCTTTATTGTTAAGTTGTTCATATGTTTTTCATGTTTAAAAAAAACTAGTTCAATTGGATAATGCCATGGGTGTGTAGCTTGGGGCATTACAACTTAATCACGCCATCACTACTTCGAAATTGTAGTCTTTTGATTTGGTTGCTCAAGTTCGAGTGGCTTATCTTTGCCACCTAAAATGGGTTGTATATGCTCATACTATACATGAAGGTCAAATCAAAGCTCAACTTCATTGGCTTAAGATTGGAGACAAGTTATCAATTTATTTTTTCAAGCTTTGCATGCTCACCGAGCACATCTCAAACCCTTATAAACTAGGAAGGTAAACAACTCCTTAATGAGATTCTTGATAATTTTTATTTGGAAATATGAGCAAGATTTTACTACTATAGAGTACACGCCAATTGGAGAAACTACCTTACAACAATACCTAAACGTGGTTCCCTACCAAGTTTCTATTTCCCAACATATTATTTGTAATCAAATTCTCACCAAAGACAAACTTACCAGAGGTTGTTTTCATAATGTCTAATGACAAAGCTCCTAGTCTGGATGGATTTCCTTAATGTGAATTTTACAAAGCATTTTAGGACATAAGGAATGATGATTTTCATAAGGTCTATATCAAGGCTTTTCATTCTAAATCTGTAGGAGATTTAATTAATAACTTGGGAATATCAATTTATACCTAAATTTAAAAACCGTAAAGAAATCTATAACTAGTGGCCTATCACTTTATTGAGTGTCTCATACAAGATTATTACCAAACTCTTAATGTTAGCCTCTTCTTCCTTCACTTATTGAACCTTTTTATTTTTTATTTTTTTATCAAGCCAATTTACCTTAGTATAATTTTTGTTGCGAAGGAATGTAATACGTTCAATGTTCTTAGTAATTTTCCATCTTTATCAAAATTGATCTTGCTAAGGTTTACAACTATATTATGTGGCCTTTTATCCAGTAATGCTTCAATTGCTTGGGTTTGGTCCTCATTTTATTTAATCTATGTAAATGTTGTTTTCTAAAGCCTCAATCTATATTCTATTATTGGTCAACAATTTGAGCCATATAGCCTTTTTTGTTCATCTATTAAGGATGCTCTCTTGCTCTAACTATTTATGTGCTTGTAATAGAAAGATTTGACTCTTTATTGGCTCATGTAGCTTCTTAGAATTTGGTTAAAGGGATTTCCCTTCCCAGCTCTCCTAACCAATTAGTGAATGGTCATTTTTTCAATAATTAATTTCTTATCCTCATTGAAGATGAATACAATGTTAAGTGATTTTGTCAATGCCTTGATACTTTTTTCTAAGTTTTTGACTCAAATATTCAATGACAAAAAACCTAGTGCTAGGGGCAATCTTTTCTTCTTAAGCCATACTAATTGGATAATTTTTTCAAGAAATAGATTGATCATGTGGAATTCTCACTTTCTTGGCATTCCCTTTGCTTGTCAAACTTCTTCTATTATCCTTTGGCAAGTTGCTAGAATTGAGAAAAACTTAATTATTGAATTACCAAACCTCTTTCTTTGGCTAGAAAATTTCAAATTCTCTAAAGTGTTGGTCACCACACATGTTTACTATTTTGCTTGTTGGGTGCCCTCAAAAGTATCTAAATTAAAAATTACTTAAATAATTTCTTTGGATTTGGGAATTCCTAATCTCCATTGTCCATTATGTGAACAACTAGAGACTCTCAAGCATATTTTTTGGTTATACACCATAACTTAGGGAGCTCGATACTGGATTTATGGTTTTAGGTCTTTTAGACCTACTTTTTCATGGCATATGATTGTGTTAGGGGATTGACCTTGTCTCCCTTTCAAGTATACCTAGATTTGGTATGCTTTTAGGGTGGAGATTCTCTTCAACATTTGGAAAGATAGTAATATTATTTTTTCTTAAGGATGTTTTGTTTATATTAATTTCTCTTTATGCACTAAATCTATGATTTGCTCTAATGTACTTATGTAGATTTAGGTGCAAGGTAGCAATTTTGCACTCGAGTTGGCTCATCTACAAGAGATTTTAGGACACTCGAGCAACTCTCTCTATACTATTCCTCAAGTCTTGCATCCC
>VDFB02072440.1:69359-104262 GCA_007258455.2 Sequoia sempervirens
GGTGGAGGTGGAGGTGGAGGTGGAGGTGGAGGACGGGGAGGTGGATGTGGATGTGGCTGAGGTGGTGGATTGATGATATCATCAATGTTAAAATCATCCATGATATGCTTGATATAAATGTGCACCTGCATTAAATCATACAAAATAGTCCATGTGCATACAAAATTAAGATCATATATTTAATTGAAATAGGATGAGCAACATATATATTAAGCTCATATATTTAATTGAAATGCACATATATATACATTGATCGATCAACTCCAAGAGCATGTTCATACAAAATTAAAAAAATTAAATGTATGTACATGTACATTTAAAAATAAAAATATGATGCATAATTTGTATGCGTACAAATCATTAAACTAAACTATGTACATACATACAAATTTCAAAATTTAAGAACTATATATGAAAATTTTTAATACATGCACATACATACTAAAAAATAAACTTGAAACATTCACAAAAGCTCATTTTATGTCTAACACACACACACACATATATATATTACAATTTTTCAGCGTGAGAAATCATGATCTAGTAGATAGTCATAAAATATATACTATTATATACTATTCATTATAAGTTCATAAATTCCACCAAATTCATAAATCCATGTCACTAAAAATATCCATCTAGAACCAAAATCATAAATTCATGTCACTAAAAATATCCATTTGGAACCAAATTTATAAATTCATCACACAAAATATCCATTGTTCACCAAATTTATAAATTCATAACTATTTAAGATCATTGTTTTAATTTAAAAACTATTATGGCTCTCTAACAAGATAGATCTTCATTTCTTTGTGTTTTCCTTTTCAAATTAGGGAGTTCTCCTCTCTGCCTAGCCATTGTCGATGCTCATATATGATCCCATCCATAGCCCTGACAACATTAACAAGGGTTTGCATCCTAGATGCAAACATCCTCACAGGAGGTGCCACACATTCTTCATTTTGAATAATGTTGATTTGATCTTGGATGGTTCTAGCAGAAGCATTGATTTGTGCTTGCAAACGAGCATGTTCATTGATTTCAGGTGGTGGAGGTGGGGGGTTACGAGGTGGAGTGGACGGAGGTGGAGGTGAAGGTGTTGGAGATGGATGGAGTGGAGGTGGATTGCAAATATTATTGAATGGATCCATGTGATCTTTAAGATATGAGTGAACCTGCATTAGATTTGTAATTTCAAGATGTAAGATACATGTTTAGGAAATACCAAGTTAAACCATTCAATATAAATGGCCTTAAATAATTGAATACAAATGATAAAATTATATGTAAGCCCCATTTATATGTCTAAGGCACATGTTATTTGAATGAAAATACAATTAACTATTGATATTGTATAATCTTGCAGGATCTTATTATTGTTAAATTTGGTTGGGCCTTGGGCAACTTTGATCACCAAATTTTAAGAACTTCTTTAATCCCCTTAAGAAATGTCATATTGTCAACCCCTTAAGAAAATTGAATTACGATTTAGGGTGACAGGATGGCTTTAAGGGGATTTACGCCTAGTGAGGTCCTAGGAGAAAATGGCATGAGCCTCAAAATGAATAAAATTTGTGAAGCACCCAAGGCAACCAAATTTCATTAAGAGCCTTTAAAGAAAAAATGATGGCTTTAGGGTTTAGGGCTCTTAGGACTTTGTATTTAGGGTTTAGGGTAATAGGATAGCTTAAGGGGATCTACATGCAGCAAGATCCTAGGAAACAATTACATGGCATAAGGTAATGAAATTTGGTGGAGTTGCCTAAGGCAACCAAATTTCATTAAGAGCCTAAGAAAAAATGATGGCTTTAGGGTTTACGGTTTAGACTTTAGAGTTTAGGTTTTAGGGATTTAGGATAACTTAAGGGGATATATGTAGTAAGATCTTAGGAAAAAATTACATGGCATAAGGGAATGAAATTTGGTGGTGTTGCCTAAGGCAACCAAATTTCATTAAGAGCCTAAGAAAAAATGATGGCTTTAGGGTTTAGGGTTTAGACTTAGAGTTAGGGTTTAGGGTAATAGGATAACTTAAGGGGATATATGTAGTAAGATCCTAGGACAAAATTACATGGCATAAGGGAATGAAATATGGTGGATTTTCCTAAGACAACCAAATTTCACTTATGGTGTTGGGTAGGACAAAATGAATGGTTTAGTGTTTAGGGTTTAGATTTTAGAGTTCATAGTTTAGGGTTTACAAAACTTAGGGTAAAGTTTTGGTGCCCCTTGGAATATTTATATTGAACTTGCAAGTTAGTGAAGAACATTTTCTTGTGGAATAGTTGATTGAGATCTACTCTTGTTTCAACCGACCAAACTAGATCATGAAATCTCATTCATATTATAATCTTGCACGATCTTATTATTGTTAAATTTGGTTGCCTTGGGCAACTTCACCAAATTTTAAGAACTTCTTTGATCCCTTTAAGAAATTTGTCATATTGGGATCCCTTAAGAAATCAATTTTTGATTTAAGGTTATAGGATGGATTAAGGGGATCTAGATGTCTAGTGAGGTCCAAATTTAGTTATACTATAGCCTCATTGGTTCCATCTAGCTCTGGGTCAAAAGTGTTTACCCCTCTAATAAAAAAAAGTATCATGATGTTAAAAAAGAATCAATCTATACATATCACAAAAATAACAATAATCTTAAATGTAACCCATACTCTAACAATAATAGAATGCTAAATGATCCCCACCCCTAACCATATCCTAATTGAATTGCAAACCTAATTGAAACTTACTCAAATTATAACCTTTACTAGGTAATCTTAAAATGTATTTCTATATTATATTATATTTAAATTAATTTATATTTGTATTATAATTATATTAATATTTATTATATATTCCTAATTGTAACCTAACTATTTACTACAAACCTAATTGAATCTTAAGCCTAATCCTCATTAAAACCCCAAGTAAATTGTAACATTACCTATCCTTAATTGTAATCTTATATTATATTTTATGATATTAAATATTTATATTATTTAATATATTATATTAAATATAATATATTAAATAATATAAATATTTAATTATATTTCTTTTATATGAATCATCCTCCTAGATCTCTAAATTGTAATAATAGCATGTAGTTCCTCCAAACTATCATCATGTACCTCCTCCCTTTCCCATGTAATAGGTGTACCTTGTAGGTGTTAAATGGTTCCATCTTGGTCTCCTTATTGATGCATTTCTATCCTTCCACATAAATCTATATAGTATCAAAATATAGGTAATTTTATGGTTAAATTGAATCTCTCTTAATTGCTAAAGAATCCATTATGATTGAGGATGGGTGGATTATTATCTAGGATCACATCTTAAAAATCCTATAGAGGTCATGTGGTATGTTTTTCTTAATACATATATTCCCATACAAACCTCTTTCCATGTATTATCAACTCTCTATATAATAGACACCTTCCTAGATTTAAATTTCATATGATATATATGTACCCAAGTGTTTCCAATTGGAATTGCTATAATTATACTTTTATGGCATTCTAGATATTCAAAATAGTTTTCATAAATCTACCAAATAGATCCATTCTTGACATTGAACCTACATAATTTTAGGTATGTCCAATGAAAGATTAAGGTCTAGGGTTCATAAATTTCAAATGCTTTAGTGTTATGGGTTTAGATTTTACAGTTTAGGGTCTAGGGTTTAGCAAACTTAGGGTGAAGTTTGGGTGGCCCTTGGCATAATTTAGACTTGCAAGTTAGTGTCAATTGGAATCGATTGTACGTTTAGATTTATGAATTTGTTAACTAAATTTGCAAACAAACATCAAGATAAACTTTATGAATTTTAACCATTCTTTAACATATTGATTTCTAATCTAATTATAATTTAAAATTGAAACTAAAGTTTAATATATATCATTTTTTCCATACAAAGCAAATAAAATTTAAAACATTTAAGCAATGTGAATGATTTTTTTTGAGCTCAAAATTACCTAGTTTTCAAAATCAAAATGATTTGTTTGATTCCAATTTAGGGTTTTAACAATTTCTTTGTTCCAATTCAATTTAGGGTTTCAATTTTAAACAATTAGGGTTTTTAATGCAATTTTTTCGTTTCAATTCAAACTAGGGTTTTCAAATTCAATTTTTTTCGTTTGATTTGAATTTAGGGTTTCAAAAAGCTTGATTTGGATTTGCAAATGCAATGTTTTTATTTCATTTCGATTTCTAGGGTTTTGAAATGCAATTTTATTTTTTTTGTTTCAATCAGGGTTTTCAAAATCAATTTTTTTGGGTTTAACCGAACAATTTAGGTTTCAAAAGTTAAATTTTGTTTCTAAAACACAATTCAAGGTTTTTTTTTCATTTTTATTAAAAAACATTTAGGTTTCATTGCATTTTTTCGTCTATTTTTACAATTATTCAATTATACTATAACAATTAAAAAAATGCTTAAAACGTGAAATAAATTAAAAAAACATGCTAAATTAACTTCTTTCTTTCAAATTTCAATTCAAAATAGAAAAATGCAAAAAGATGGCGTGTAGGTGGGTACTTGTAGCTGATCGTGGGGGTCGCTGTCGCCAATACTCGGGGTCCCGTCCGCAGAGCAGTGAAAACTATTTTTTTTTAAATAAATACCAGTATAAAACGAGATCCCGATTTATAGAAATCGGGATCCCATTATTTATATATCGGGATCCCGTGTTTTATAAATCGGGATCCTGTTTCTTATAAATCGGGATCCCATTCCGTTTCCATTGGTTCAGAATCCTATGGGAAACGGGATCCCGACTTTTAAAAAGCGGGATCCCGTTTCGTCTCAGGCTCGGGATCCCGAACCGTAATGGGATCCCGATTTTTAAAAATCGGGATCCCGTTTATTTAAATCGGGATCTCGTTTCCTCAATGTCGATTTCAATTTTTTGGTTAAGGAAAAAAACCTCCACGTTTCGTGGACTCAATTTTGTGCACTTACCCACATAATGGAATTTTAGTGGCTACAGGAACAAATAGTGCCAAATTTTTAACTAATTGCTTAACAAAAAGTAATAACTAAACTAAAGGATGGAATACTCACCAAGTGGGACCCCTTGGATGAGTATCCCTTAAAACAAATGTGAACTTAGATGCATGAACTTATAACTTCATTTTATTCATTAGAAAACAGGAGTACAATCGAGCAACATAACTATATTATTGAAAAAACTAAGAATGTGAATACAACATCAGATTAATCAACCCCCTTAGAAGGAGCATTCGAGTCTTATTTATAAGAAGAAGAACTACTAACTAACTACCTAGCAAAGTGGTCAACTCCAAAAGATTAGGAGGACCCCACTTTAGGGAAAGCATAAAAATTGGAGAGGAGATTATGCATGCATGGAATCTGTTCAAGCATGTTTTCCTTAACACAGATCTAGCACAACAATAACTCCTATATTCGCTCAACAAACAATTAAGACCATTTACAAGGCGGTTACAATTCTTCAATTTAAACTAGGAATCTCCCTCCATTGAAATTCTTCCTTCTATTGACCTTTGAACAATCACCTTGTTTACCTTGATGGCGAATGACTAGCTAGCAAAATCTTCCTCAATTTTGTAGGCTTCTAATTATATTTGCATAACAATATTAGTACACACAACAATTGCATATCTATAACTATCTTAAAGTAACATTCATTAATCCACATGTAAAATTAACATAGATAGTTCATACAGCATGTCAATGTCATTAAAGATTACAAAAATAAGCTTATGCCCAATGCCTATGGTTTTGAAGAAATATCATGAAAAGGTCAACATCCAAGTATCAAAGTCTATGACAACTACAACAAATGGATAATAAAATCTATCAAAATTGAGTCATAAACTGGACTCATCACTCCCCCCAACCTAAGGCTTTGTTGGTCCTCTAGCAAAGGAAGGGTTGTTCTTTTGCTTAGTTAATGCCCTGAAATTTACAACTACCAATTTTCCTACATCAATTCTTGCAGTGCGTGGATTAGGGTCCCAATAGAACCCTTGTTGTCTGTCCAATCTACTCCATCTTTGTCTCTCTGCAACTATATCATACTGGTAATACCTAAAATTTGGCACAGGCCATAATAGGATAGGTGGTTGAAAAGTTAGTGGAAGCCAAAATTGTCCTTTTGTCCTTCCAATCTGTATATATCTATCAACCCTCTTACATGTTGCAGCATAGTTCTGCAGAGAGTGAGGCTTAGCTTGTTTTAATTCATCAGTCAAACTGTTCCACCTTTGTGCCAAATATCCCTTTACAGATTCCCCTGTGGCTTCTGCTACCTTCTCATATTCTCTACAAACTGCTTCTCTCTCAGGCAAGATCCTATTTCCATAGCTTGGTCTATAAAGAATTATGTGCCAATCATTGAAAATGTCTCCTAGATTTCTAGATTCAACCCTGATGGGCAGGGGAGTGTTGGATTCTATTTGCCTATAAGCCCTGAATTGTTGTCCCCAACTAATTTCATTTTGTATCCAGGACATAAATTCCCTTAATTGGACATCCCCAACATACAACAATGGATTCCAATCATGATCTTGGGTCACAACATAATTATGCAAATAGAATTCACACAAAAAATTCCTCATTTCAGGAGGAGCAATCTGATAAGCATGGAAAAATTCAAGAGGAGTCTCAATGGAAGGATTCAAACTTGAAAAATCCTTGCTAGTTTAAAAGAAAGATTCTTCTCCTTCAAATATAGAGCATAGACCCTTGGAGGAGTTTTGCACTCTAATATCTGAGGTACTAAGGCTGCTATATTGTCCACCTTCTCCTTTAAAGCAGAAATTTTTGCATTCTTATCTTCAATCTCTTCATCTCTCTTTTGAATTTCCTTCTTCAGCTGCGTTTCTCCTCTTTCCATTCCTCTTCCCTCCATTGCATTTCTCTCCATAAGTTCATGGCTACCATGTGCATTAAAAAATTAGAGGGATTATGTATTCCTACCAAAAAAATTCCTGGCACTGATGCTTGCTCTTCATATGGCTCCAACTGTTGGGATTCTATTTGTTCAGCCAATTCCAGTTGTAGGGGTGTTGATTGTTCTCCCAATTATGGCTGCAAGGGCTCTTGCTCTTGCTGCAAGAACTCTTACTTCTGCTCTTGCTGCAAGAGCTCCTGATTTTCCTCATACTCTTGACTCTCAACTTTTCCTACGATGGTAACAAGATTTTCCACTGTTACATTTGTTGCTTCCTCAAATATGTCCTTTTCCTCGACATTCACCTGCCCCATTGGAGATTATGTATCCTCTTGTGATGTTTCTCTAGTCCTAGGGCTTTCCTATAGAGACATACCAGTGATTGGTCCAACTGGTCTTGATTTTCTAGGAGGGCTCTCATGTTTCTCTTCAACTGCAGGAAGAATAGTGTCAACCTTTTGTTTCTTAGAGCTTGGCACTTTCTTTTCTACCATTTTATTTTTAGATTTTCCCTTCCTCATTTCTGCCTCTTTCTTTTGTGCCCTAGTTCAAATTAGGATGCCAAAAGGGACATCATCATCAAAATCTAAAGAGGAACTTTCTTTGTCTGAATGTTTTGTCTCAGAAGAACTAATCTCTATAGTTCATTCAGCTACATGAGGGTTTACACTAGGGGCTGTGCTAGAAGTTGAGGTTCCAAGAGTGGCTTCAACAAAACTCACTCTCCTTCTAGTCCTACGAGGTGGAGGCAAAACCCTAAGTCGCGAATGCTCTGGTCTAATTTGATCAATATTTTAGAATTCTTCCCAAGTCATATTAGACACATCATGCAAAGAATTCTCAACTAATAAGTTGATCAGACAATGGTGGGAAATGAAATTATGCCTACCTTTTTGAGTCTCGGCTACTATGATTGAAAGGTGGTATAGCACGTTTGGCACATTCATTCTTCTCCCATGCCTCGTATGATTCAGGAGTTTGAAGTGCACAGAATGTAGATTCGACTGATGACCTTCACAAGTAAGGTACTTCACAACATAAACAACTACTTGCTTCCATGGCTCAGGCAAAGAGGTTCTCTTCACACCTTGCTTGTCCACACTCAATGGAGGGTCACCAAGTTCTGTAAATTCAACCCTAGTTGACCTGGCATCTCTGGTAGCAGGGTACTGTTCACCGTCGATAGGCAACCTTGTAACTTCTGCAATCCTTTATTTAGTAGCCACTACCTCCAACCCTTTTACCGTGGCCTTTCCTTCAGACAATGTCTGGGAAAATTCCAACACCATGTCTTCATTATAACCATTCGGCTTTAGGAAATAATCTAACCACCCGCAATTTTTGAACTCAACCTGGCAAGGTGCATCTTGTAGTAATACATCATGAACCGTGGGTTCATTTTGAATTAACCCACCTCCTATTGTTCAGCTTTCTACAAATAAACAATCACTTTGCAAGGTTTCCCTTCCTACAATCTTCGTCTGAAAGCTAAACTTCTCCTTCCTACAATGCTGCTAAATTCCCAAAGCTAGTGTCATCTGATTTTTACCTATTTGGCGACTTAGGATTATGAGAGGAGAAATAAAGGTAGTAAATGAGTAATAAATAAAGGCTATGATCGAGAAAAATGGTGGTGGTCAATGTCATCTCACACATGTGAGCCATCATTTCGTTCAGAATTCAAATTGGCTCAATTTAAACTTTGCTGACGTGAACTAACATGGACTGACACATGGACATAATATTCACACTTCCCCCCAACCTAAATTTGAGCATGTGTCCTCACATGCACAGAAGTAATGATGACTTGACAGGGGTAGTGAATAATTACATGCTATGGAGAACGTCTATATTAATGTACAATAATTAAATGAAAGTACTAAAAGACAATTAAAATATAACAAATTGATGCGGACGTACCTGAATTCATGGAAGATATGTTGCAAAGATTATGGAGAAAGTACCGGTCACCTTTTAAGAAGTTAGTTGAGTAATTAATGAAAGTGGAGTGGAATGAAGTGAAGTGGAATGAGGTGAAGTTATGGCGATGTGATGGAAGAGAGAGAAAGGTGGAGATGGATGTACAGATGGGTGAATGAATGAAGAAGTGGACCCCCACAAGAGTGGAAGTATTTATTATGACAAGTTGCATACCTTAGTTAGCCAGAAGGAGGGACACTAGGTCTACTTCCTTCGACTGCAAGAAGTTTGGGTGTTACATGCTGAGTGAATTACTACAGTAATTCCTCCTTGGAAGTTGGCTTGTGATACAACCTAAGGCAATGATCATTGGAAAGCAGCTTAAATCTGACAAGGTCAATGGTGGTGAGCTGAAAAACACCATTGGGGAAAACTTCAACAACCTCATATGGTCCTAGCCACCGTGCCAACAATTTTCCTGCATTATCCTGATACCTTGAGTTGTAGAGTAGTGCCTAGTCACCTGGCTGGAATTTCTTTTCCTTGATGAATTTGTCATGCCACTTTATTCTCTGATTCTACACTACTTCTGTGTGGTGCAAGGTAACCTTCCTCATCTCATCCAAAGCATTCAGCTGCATGATTTTGTCCCTTTGTACCTTAGAGATATCCATCCCCAAGTCTATTGCAGTCCAAAGGGTCTTATGCTCAAATTCAATGGGAATCATAGTTGTCTTTCCATACAACAACTCAAAAGGAGTGAAGCTTATGGTTGTCTTACAGGTTGTCCTATAGGCCCAAATAGCTTATGGTAGATTTTCCCAACCCTTTCTATGGATAGTCACTGTTTTGGTTAGAATGGCTTCAATTTCCCTGTTAGTCACCTCAACTTGGCCATTGGCCTGAGGGTGTAAGGAGTAGACTTCCTATGCCTTATGTTGTACTCATTGACTAATGTTGTAACAAGGGTTGAAGTGAATTGAGCCCCTTGATCAGTCACTATCTCCCTTGGAACCCCATACCGTGTGAAAATTTCCTCTTAAATTTTTTTTGTAACCTTATTATCTCTTGCATGCTTCATGGCCTCAACCTCTATCCACTTAGTTACATAATTAGTGCATACTAAGATATAGGATTTACCATTAGATGGAGGATCAATGGGTTCTACAAAATCCAATCCGCATTTGTCAAATGGAGTGATTACTACCTGGGGGTAAAGGGGAATCTCATCAGATTTGGTTGGTCTACCCATCCTCTGGCATCTATCACACTTCCTTGTATATTTCCCTGCATCCTTGTGGAGTGTAGGCCAGTAATATCCTGTCTTCAAAATCTTCATTGTTGTCCTCTTGGCTGCAAAATGCCCTCCGTAGGGTTCATTTTGATATGCATGCAAGATATCATATGTCTCATCTTCCCTCACACATCTCCTCATGACATGGTCTGGTCTAGTGTAGAACAAACATCCATCAATCCATGGGAAAGGAAAATATTTTTCAATGAGCATCCTTCTCTCTTTTGGAGATAAATGAGGAGGAATTCTCCCGGTGACTAGATAATTAGCTATGTCAACATACTAGGGTGTATGCACATTGATGGAAAATAAGTGTTCATCAGGGAAAGAGTCTTCAATGACTTGATTTTCCTCTAATGTAGTCAACCTTGAAAGAAAGTCTGCAACAACATTGGCCTTCCCTAGTTTATCCACAATGGTTATGTCAAACTTCTGCATCAGCAATAACCATCTTGCTAGCCTACTTGATATCAAGGGTTTATTCATGAGGTACCTAATGGTTGCATGGTTGGTTTTCACAAAGATTCGATAGCTTGTTACGTAGTGCCTAAATTTGTTAAGAGCATAGACCACTGCCAACAATTCTATTTTTGTCACTGTATAGTTGAATTCAACTCCCTATAGATTTTTACTGACAAATAAATAACATTTTCAATAGCTCCTTCTTTTTGTCCTAAGACTGCTCCTATAACATAGTCTGATGCATTTGTATGAATGTGAAAAGGAAACTCCCAATTAGGAACCTTGAGTACAAGAGCATGAGTTAAGGTTGCTTTGAAGTCAGAAAATGCCTTGTCACAGTCTTATGTCCATTGGAATTCAACATCTTTGGTTAGGAGAGTGTACAATGGTGTTGTCATTTTGTTGAATTCTTTGATGAACCACCTATAGTAACTTGCATGTCCTAATAAACTCCTAACATCTTTTTGTTTTGCAAGTATAGGTAGATTCCTGATCACCTCAATCTTTGCAGGATCTACTTGAATTACTTTGTGAGAGATGTAGTGGCCAATGACTACACCTTCCTGCATCATCATGAAGCACTTTTCACTATTTAAAGACATATTATATTCTTCACATCTCTTTAAGACTCTCTTGATATTTTCCAATGCTTCATTGAAATCAGCACCATAGGTAGTAAAGTCATCCATATAAATTTCCATGCAATCATGAGAGATGTCTGAAAATATGATATTGACTTCCCTCTAAAAATTTGCAGGTGCATTGCATAAGCCGAATGGAAGTACTGAGTAAGCATAGGTCCCCCATGGATAGATAAAGGTGGTCTTCTCCTATTCCTCAGGTGTAATTTGGATCTGGTTATACCCACTAAATCCATCTAGAAAAGAAAATTATTGCATCCTTGCAAGTGAATCTAGAACTTGGTCTATGAAAGGTAGGGGAAAATGGTCCTTTTTGGTGCCAGCATTGAGTTCCCTGTAATCAACACAAACTCGCCACTTTCCTCCTATTTTGGGCACAATCACCAATGAAGACACTCACTGGCTATCTGAAATGGGGTAGATGAATCCTACATCCAATAATTTTTGTAGTTCTCCCTTTACAATTTCTCTCAATTCAGGGTTAATTCTTCTTTGTGACTTCCTCACTGGTGTACAATCATCTCTAATGTAAATCCTATGAGTGCAAAGCTTAGGGTCCAATCCCTTCATATCATGATAGTCCTACGCAAATGCATGCTAGTGGGTTCTCAGCGAGTTTGTCAATGACAACTATTGTTCTTCACTCAATTTGCTGCTAATGTTTAGATATTTCCCTTCTGACACTTGCACTTGTGCAGTTATCTCTACCATAGTTGCTGCACTAATGCTTGGTACCTTGAGTTCATGTGGCAAAAATTTATGAGAAATACATGTTGTTGTAGGAAGAGCGGGTAGAAGTGTCTTCACTAGATCAGCAGAATCAACTACATGAGAGGATGATGCTTCCTCTACTTCACAATGGTTCTGAATTATGTTAGAAAATACTTCATCTTCCTCTTGAAGCTGCATGAAAGAGCTTCTTCCTAACATCATAAGTTGTGCCACAAAATTAACTTCCTCAGCCTCTTCACCAACATGTGGCCATACAGGATTATCCATGTCATGGGATGGCTGAGCAGGAGGGTAGAGAACAAGATTATTGGTGCTCTTTCCATCAGAAATGGTCATGTATCCTATTCGACATCCAATATAGGCATCTGTTGTTGCTAACCATGGCCTTCCTAGGATAATGGGGTACTTGCCTAGTGTAGCTTTAGGAGAAAGAATCATGAAGTCTGTTGGGTACTCCCAAGAGTCTAGAGTTACCACAAGGTCCTCTACTATACCATCAGGTTTAACAGTAGAACTATCAGCAAGCTGCAGGATAGTAGGAGTAGGACTCATGCTTACAACATTTAGTTGTTGCAAGATATCCTTGGTCATTACATTTATTGTTGCTCCCAAATTAATCAAAGCATTCCTTATTTGGACCCCATTTATAACAACTCCTATCACAGGACTCCTTGGGTCATTATATTTGGGAACAGTCACTTTCCTAAGCATGATGTCAGCCAACTATCCCACCAAATGAACCATAGTGGGGTCTTTCTTCTTCCTTCCTGACTTCTTAAGGCATGCTTCCTTAATTGATTTTTCATATATAGGAACATCTTTTATGGCCTAAAATAGAGGTATTTGGACACATATATGCTTCAACTAATCTAAAATGTCAAAGGTTGGTTCCTCCTTCTCTTCCTTTTGTTTCACAGTTTCCAATTTCTAGGAAAATGGTGGTTCTTGTTCAATCTACTTGACTGGGGCTAGTTCAGGGTTTTTAGGTGCACTTGGCTGAATGGGGGAAATCATAGGCTCCTCTTTTTTTACAGGAAGCTCAATGATAATGGGTGTGGAAGGAGCTGGAAAAGTAGTTCATGAATGCAAGTGGATGTCACTTACACAACATATGTAGGGAATTGATTTGGATCAACAAAGTATACTGGCTGTTGTTGTGGTTTGTTATTTGGGTTAGGTGTGGGCTGAGCTAGTAGCTGAGTTGGTTTAGGTGTATTTGAACTTGAACTAGCAGGAGGAGGCATTATAGTAGGTTGTTGGGGCTAAAAAGGTGGTTGCATGTAACTGGTTGTCTATTGTTGTCCTCCCCTCCATTGAGATGTTTGATGCCAGTTTCCTGGAGGTGGCTGCCAATTTCCTTGAAACTGTTGCCAATTCTCCTAAGGTTGCTGCCACTGGGGTGGAGAGTTTTGGTGATTGGTCCAGGCATTTGGAGGGTTATTCCAAGGTTGTGGTGGATATCCTCCATAATTGGATGGATATGGGGGTTTCCACTAGTTACCAAATGAATAAGGATTGAAATAAGGCCCAACAAATGAGAGTGGATCTGGTGGCATACCTTGTCTTGGAGCCCATGGCCTCCTTTGTGCAATGTAGTAGACTTGGTCATCTTCACCCTGGATTGGCTTGAACTCGGGTGGAATTTTCTTACTATCAATATTAGCTACCATCTTGCATCTGCAGTCCTTCTTTTGTCTGCAATGAGGGCAACACTCTACCAACATTGCCTCTACCTCCTCTTGTTTCTTCTTGGCCTAAAGTGTATCTAGTTGAGTAGCCAAATTGTTTATGATGTCTTGCTTGAAGTCTTCCAGTAAGTGAGTAATCTCCATCCTTGAAAATCCACTGGTAGATGACTTACCCATAGAGGATTGATAAGCTCTCCCTTTCTTTGAAGCTACCCTAGAATAGTTCTAACATATCTTCTTGATATCCTCCCAAGGAACTTGGGTGATATCTCCTCCCATTAGGTCCAAGGCATCAGTGCAGCTGCCATTAATTTCTCTTAGGAAAAGCATCTTTTGTGATTCTTCATTAAGTGTATGGTGTGGAGATTTTTGTAAGCAAAAAATAAACCTTGAAATGTAATCCTCCAAGCTCTCATCTTCCTTTTGCTACATCCTAAAAATGTCATCTCCCCTCATGTCGCAACCCCTACAATATTCCTTTTACTTCTCAAGGAAATTTGTCTTCATGTATTCCCAAGTCTCCACAATATTTCTGCCTACGCTCATAAACCATCTTAATGCAACTTCTTTCAAGGTGGTAGGGAATAGCTTAAGCCTATGGGCATCGGTGGTATAGTCACACCTCTTGCAGAGTATATTAAACTCGAACAAGAAAGTATCAGGATCTTCTGTGACAAGTCCATAAAACTTAGGAAGGACTGAAGTAGGGATATTTTTGAGGTTGTCAACTTCATTTTGATGAGAAATGGGGAAAGGAAAAGTTGGTTGGTTAGGTCTGTTTCTATTTGTATCACCCATGCCTGCTTGATGTAGTTCCAAAGCAAAGGGATTCTCAATCTGATTTTGGTCTTCAGAGGAAATTTCAGAACTGGTTAGATCAGGGAATGCATCAGCAAAGGGGTGTGGCTCTTTTTCTCCTTCTTCTCTTGGAAGATTATGATGCTCAACTAGTTGGAATGGATCAACGTTATTAGGAAGGAATCTCCCATGAGCATATATCCTCCTTCCTCTATGCATATAGTATCAACTCACTATCAGCCAGCTCACACAAATAATTGGCAAAAGAATGGTGGATCATTACTTTCCTAAATGAGGGGTATACTAAGAAAAAACTTTCAAAAATACTACATCAAGAAAAACTATCAATGACTCCAAAGAACTCCCTAGTTTGAAACCATCCTCGGCAATGGCGCCAAAAATGTTGGCCTCCTTCAATGATTTAACAACTAAGCCCTTACAGCTATGATTCAAAGATTGGAAATCTAATTTGAATAGCTATCTCAACCATCATGAAGGTGCATTTAACTTGTCAACCCAGGGAGATAGACTTGAAATGGGTCAACACAGTATGTGCACTAGGAATCCAAAGTAGCCATAGTCATCTTACAGCTAAGAAAGACATAATGTTGAAAGTAAATTGCTTGGAAAGAAGTAATATGAATGTTGAGCATCAACCAACAACTATACTGATTTGAAATGCATAACATAAATGAAAATATGAGGAAACAAACAAGAAACTACTCTATCTGCTTTGGCTACAGGAACAATCACAGAATGGAATTCTAGTGGCTATAGGAACAGACAGTGCCAAATTTTTAAATAATTGTTTAACAGAAAGTAATAACTAAACTAAAGGATTGAATACTCACCAAGTGGGCCCCCTTGGATGAGTATCCCTTAAAACAAATTTGAACTTATATGCACAAACTTATAACTTCATTTTATTCATTGGAAAACATGAGTACAATCGAGCAACAAAACTGTATTACTGAAAAAACTAAGAATGTGAATACAACATGAGATTAATCAACCCCCTTAGAAGGAACATTCGAGTCTTATTTATAAGAAGAACTACTAACTAACTACCTAGCAAGGTGGTCAACTCCGACAGATTAGGAGGACGCCACTTTAGGGAAAGGATAAAAAGTGGAGAGGAGGTTATGCATGCATGGAATTTGGTCAAGCATGTTTGCCTTAACGTAGATCTAGCACAATAGTAACTCCTATATTTTCTCAACAAACAATTAAGACCATTTACAAGGCAGTTACAATTCTATAATTTAAACTAGGAATCTCCCTCCATTGAGATTCTTCCTTCCATTGACCTTTGAACAATTACCTTGTTGACCTTGATAGTGAATGACCAGCTGGAAAAATCTTCCTCAATTTTGTAGGCTTCTAATTATATCTACATAACAATATTAGTATGCACAACAATTGCATATATGTAACTATCTTAAAGTAACATTCATTAATCCACATGTAAAATTAACATAGATAGTTCATATAACATGTCAATGTCATCAAAGATTACAAAAATAAGTGTATGCCCAATGTCTACGGTTTTGAGTCCTAAAATATCATGAAAAGGTCAACATCCAAGTATCAAAGTCTATGACAACTACAACAAATGGATAATAAACTCTATCAAAATTGAGTCATAAACTGGACTCATAAGTCCCACTTAGATCTTTTGGTGCCAAACCTGGTTTCACACATTTCTAAGCATTTTAAAAATTGGTCCCAAAATTTAGGCTTGGTGGGACTTATTCGCCACCTTGGGTGAATGAGTCCCGTGTGGCTCAAAATCAAAATTAATTCAATTTTTTGGTGGGATTTTATCCTCCTAGATCTAATGTTGCATTGTAGTGTTATAATTTTGGGAATTATTGCATAATTAAGTATAAATACAAGGTTTTTTCATTCATTTTTGAACATCTAATAATTTTGTGAGAGCATTCCTAATAATAAAGTTGAGTTCACAAGAGCATTCAAGTATTTTCAAGAACATTCAAGAGCAAATTATCAAGCATTTAGAGCAACATTAAAGCATCAATCATCATGTCAAGGATTTCATGCATCATGTTTGTTTTGGAGCTAACAATTGTGGTGTAGGATTTTGTGATTCAAGTAATCATTTCATTCAAGATCTATCTCCTTCAAGAAAAGTTCAAGATCTACATCCATTGGATCCATTTAAAGCATAGTTGCAACACTTTATTGCAAGGGTTTGGTGAGTTTCAACATTGTCCTTTGTTCATTCATCATTATCCATTCTTATTTGATTTCATTTCAAGGATTGATTTCCAACAAGGGGTTTGACCAAGGCAAACCCCTATCCACTAACCCAACAACATTTTTTTCCTCTCCTTTGTGTGTGATTTGCAGGTCTAGGTTACAAATTTCCTAAGGAGAAATATTGGAGAAAAGTTGTCACACCTACAGGTTGAAAATCAGTGTTTCGGATTCAGAAACTAGTCAGGAAGGATAGAACAGACAAAGAAGAGTAGGATCAAACTTTGAAGCTTTAGAAAAGCCTAACTGGAATGATTTTCAACTTCTAGAAAATGAGTCCCAGTTCCAATCAAATTTTAGATTCTTGTAGATTCATATACCCTTTTGGTAGATTCATGTTCTCGCACAATTTTCCAGAACCTAGACTAATTTGCCCAACTTGGTGAATGAGTCCTAGTCAACATTAAAGGCAAATTTTCCGATGTTTCAAACCTCCATCTATTCATTTCTAGATTTCCAGGTGCACACCTTCTATCTTGCATCCTTTTGTTTTTCCTTGTATTTTTAGGTCATTTAAATCAAGTTTGTATCATATTAGGGTTTTACATTTCATCTTGCATTCCATTGGAAAAATCTTGCATTCCATTGTCTTTTCCAAGTCCAAACTTGGTGGTGAACCCCTTATTTGTTTACATTTAGCTCCTAGGATAGCCCTATTGCAAAATCTCTTTCTCTTTTGCATTGAGATGTCTAGGGTTATCCTTGAGTGGAATATCTTGAAAGTGGGTGTGCTCTATGTTCTAAACCATACGATAGCACTTAATAACCCCCATTTTAAGAGGTTCCATTTTGGTGAACTTTCATTTAGAACATTAAAATTCTGATTTGGAGTGCATCATCATCCTAGATTTGTGTTGCATTAACATTGCATTAGAGTTTGCATTAGTTAATTTGCATTCCAGGGTTTCTAATTTTGCATTAGTGAAAGCTCATATAGTTTACATTTTTGCATCTAATTTCATTGAAAATCAAACAAAATCTGCATTTGTATCCAAGATACAGATCATAAAACATAAAAATCATAAATTTCCATTAAAAATTTCTAAATTTTTTGAAAAAAATCCCTACTGGGACTCATTCGCCACCTTGCTTGGGCGAATCAGTCCCTCTGCATATTTTGAACTGCATTTTCTAACATTTAAGGCTTTGTTTCTGAGATTTTGTTTTTTTGTTATTTCCTTTCTGTTTCAATTTACAAATCTTTCATTTCATTCAATTCAATGCTTCTAGTTTACGTTAGTTCATCCTATGCATTACTTAAATTCAAAATTGCATCTAGAACATCTCATTTCACATTGTTGAATAGTTTAGAATCTAAAATTTGCATCATGAATATGTGCTTTGGTAAGCTTTGGATGTCCTTAAAGTCCTTAGTGGATGTGTTAAGTTGTACTTTTGGAAATGACCCTAATGAAATTGAACTAACTCATGCTCCTTCAACTCCTAATTCATGTCCTCCTCGTGATGTTTAAATCATTGGAGAAGATGATGACAGATGAATATGTTCCTCAATGATTGCCTTAACAACCTTGAAGCTAATGCATCTTTTATCTGTCGATGAAGCAACCAACACCACCTGTAATACCACCTCTTGATATGTTTGGTTACTTACATCCTTAAACTGAGTCAAAAGTTGAATCTAAGTTCCCTACAATAGGTGAACCTAGTTCCTCTAAGCAAGCAAACACTCAACCATTTTATGTTAACAAAGTCCTTAGTGGATGTGTTAAGTTGTACTTTGGAAATGACCCTAATGAAATTGAACTAACTCATGCTCCTTCAACTCCTAATTCATGTCCTCCTCGTGATGTTTAAATCATTGGAGAAGATGATGACAACATGAATATGTTCTCAATGATTGCCTTAACAACCTTGAAGCTAATGCATCTTTTTATCCGTCGATGAAGCAACCAACACCACTTGTAATACCACCTCTTGATATGTTTGGTTACTTACATCCTTAAACTGAGCCAAAGTTGAATCTAAGTTCCCTAGGTGAACCTAGTTCCTCTAAGCAAACACTCAACCATTTTACGCTAACAAAGTCCTTAGTGGATGTGTTAAGTTGTACTTTTGGAAATGACCCTAATGAAATTGAACTAACTCATGCTCCTTCAACTCCTAATTCATGTCCTCCTCGTGATGTTTAAATCATTGGAGAAGATGATGACAGCATGAATATGTTCCTCAATGATTGCCTTAACAACCTTGAAGCTAATGCATCTTTTTATCTGTCGATGAAGCAACCAACACCACCTGTAATACCACCTCTTGATATGTTTGGTTACTTACATCCTTAAACTGAGTCAAAAGTTGAATCTAAGTTCCCTACAATAGGTGAACCTAGTTCCTCTAAGCAAGAAAACACTCAACCATTTTATGTTAACAAAGTAACAGACACTACCATTAGTCTAGAAGAGACATATGGAAAAGGCTTTGCCATCTTGAGTAAACAAGGATGTGATACAACAAGTGAACATGAAATTCATCAAGTCCTAGAACAAATACCAATTGAAGAAACCAAAGGATTAGGATATCAAGAACCCCCTCGTAACATAAGTGCTCCTCAAGAATATCTAAGGCTTCATAGTGATGGTACAGTAGTCCCAGATTCTCCTCCTGATATAAGTGTCCTTCTCCCTAAAGAGCAACCCATACCTCCTAAATATAAAGATAACAAAGACAAGGTCATCTCCGGACCTCCGGACCTCTTGCCCTAATCCCATCTAGATAAATTGGTGAATCTAGCAAGCGCAAGAGGCCCTACAAGCTACAAAAACTAAAGTTCCCTTGTTCGCCGCCTGAAAGTGAAAGGAAACTACAATTGATTCTAAACAAAGAATTAATAACATTGCCACCTATGAAAGATAGACTAATGCTATATCCTAAAGATACAAAGGTTCCACATTGTCAATACCACAAAACTCTCGGACATAGTACCGATGAGTGTCGTGCATTCAAATTAGTATTTAAAAACTTTCACTTTAATGATAATGATTGTCATCGAGTGATTGCATAATGCACCCCTTTTCCACCCCTTGTCATGTAATAGTTGTAGAATCTTGTATTCTCACCATTACATGATCTTTCCCATCACCTACCTTGGCTCATTCTTGTCTTGCACTCAGTGGGGGCAAGAGATAAATAGCCTTGTCCTAGTAATGCACTTGGCATTGTCCCTTAGGCTAGTTGTTTTCCTTCCATTTATACAAACTGGGATTGGGATGTAGATGACCAACTTTAGGTTGACTTGCATGTGCCTTGCTAGCCTTTTACATATTTCCTTTTCTTTTGTGTGATTGCATGTGTGTGATGTGATCCCTCATGTCGTTTTGTTTGATGTCCTCTGTCTCTCTTTGTGACATTCCTTTATTTGTACCTCCTTCTTCTACATGTCATAAATCTTTTATCTTTTCAGTTCCTTTATCTTTTCTTTGTCTTGTGTTTTCCTTTTGGGGATGATGCAAGGCTTCAAGACATTCATGTCTCTTCCATGTTGACCCAAAATATTTTCTTTTATTCTTTTCTCATTTGTCTTGTGCTTTCCCTTTGGGGATGACACAAGCTGATACATTTAGGTCTCTTCCATGTTGACCCAAAAGGATTTTTCTTTGTTTTCGCCTCTTTGTGTCATTCTTCCATTCCATGAGTATTTGGGGAATGATGACAGTTTGAAGCTCTCTAAAAATATTGTAGCAAAGACATACTGACCCTAAATCCATAGATCCCTATGTGTTTGGTTTTCATTTTGGGGCAACCCCTCTTTTCCTTTCTTTTGCATGACGTAGCTTTACTTGGAAACATACGACTTGGAATAGGGATTTCCAGGTTAGCTCTCATGTCTTCTTTGTTTGTTATTATCATTTGCTACTTTAAAGTAATTTCTCACAACATGGTGTTTAGCAATTTATTTAAAGTGGGGGCATATATTGGCATTATTCTTTTGCATTTTTCTCTTCATAGTTCATAGTGTAGTCTTCTTACTTTATACAATGCATTTTTCGCTTTATGGATGACATTGGGTGCAATGTCCTTCAAGAGTGTGATCTCTTAGCATATTACATTCATATTTGTGGCTTGATGCGATGCACTACATCCTTTAAGTTGTGAATATTTTATTCTTTGATTGGTCCTATCTTGGAGACATTAGGCACAATGTTCCCTAAGTTAAAGATCTCGCATGGACTAAGCAAGACTCCCTTGAACGTTTGTTTGCATTTTGTATTTTTTAGTTATATGGCCACCTTGCATAGCACAGCTTGCATACCTGTAGAACCATCTTGTTTGTTCATGAGTTCTAAGCATACGAAGATTTACTTATCTCATGAAGCTCAAAGTTCATTTATGTGTGGCACCTTATCAAAGTTATCAGTAGGTATAACTTTGGTATGGTTTGAGCGAGAAGCCCGACTAAGGCATGAATTTCCCCATAGCCACTTGTGTGTGTGTGAGAGAGCATACCAACCATAAATGTATGTTTCTCACCTTCTTGGACTTCTCACCCAGTAGACAACTAGGAGTTACGTTGCCTCAGAGTGAGTATGCATTTTTTGGACAAATAACCTAGATCTGATCCACATCGCGATGGACAAACAGTCAAAGCTTGATCTGGATCTTTTAATTTTTACCTTTTCCTTTTGTCCTTGACAGTGCATGCTTGTGCTTTTTTGATGCTCTTATATCATTCTCATGTGTGTTCTTTTGTGTCTATGTTGGTTTTCCATGGGATCTTGATCTTGGGGGCTTGATCACCCCTCTTGATCGTTGTTATTCTGTCTTATCATCATTAGTACACTTAGACCCCTCTTGATGTGTGTTTGTCTACTTTAGTGTGAGTTTGAAGCAAGTTCATCCTTTCACTTAAGTGGGGGTTAGAAATGGAAATGGAAAAAGTATCCCTTCTACTTTTCCTTGCTTGTTTGGGCCCTCCTTGTGAATTCAGCTTAATAGTGCCTTGATTTAGTGTTGCAATGTGTTTTACACAATCAAATTAAGTCATGGGACCTTGTGAACTAATGAAGATAAATGGTACCTTGCTAAAGTGTTGTGAAGTGTTGTAACACACTTTCACACATTTCTGAGGTTTTATTAATTAACTACACCTAATAAATCTCTTTTTAACCTTAATCATGCCTTATTTAGAGTGTTGTAAAGTGTTGTAACACACTTTCACACTTTTCTAGGGTTGTCATTAATAATTGGGATTTCTTATGCTTTAATTGGCCTTGTTTTGCATCCACAAGCCTCATTTAATGCATCTTTTTGAGGAAAATCTTGACGCAAATCATCACCCAATCACAATTCAGGTGTTTCAAGCTTGAATGGCCCAGATTTAGTGATTTGGGACTTATTCACCCCCTTGGGAAAAGGAGTCCCACCTAGATCTTTTAGTCTTGAACCTGGTTTCACACATTTCTAAGCATTTTTAAAATTGTTCCCAAAATTTAGGCTTGGTGGGACTCATTCATCACCTTGGGAAAATGAGTCCTGTGTGGCTCAAAATCAAAATTAATTCAAATTTTTGGGGGGATTTTATCCTCCTAGATTTGATGTCGGCTTGTAGTGTTGTAATTTCAGGAATCAATGCATAATTGAGTATAAATACAAGGTTCTTTCATTCATTTTCACCTAATACTTTTGTGAGGGAATTCCTAATAGCAAGGTTGAGTTCACAAGAGTGTTCAAGTGTTTTCAAGAGCATTCAAGAGTAGATTATCAAGCATTTTAGAGCAGTATTCAAGCATCAATCATCATGTCAAGGATTTCATGCATCATGTTTGTTTTGGAGCCAACAATTTGGGTGTAGGATCTTGTGATTCAAGTAATCATTTCATTCAATATCTATCTCCTTCAAGCAAGAGTCAATATCTACATCCATTGCATCCATCTCAAGCATAGTTGTAGCACTTTATTGCAATGGGTTGGTGAGTTGCAACATTGTCCTTTGTCCATTCATCATTCTCCATTCTTATTTGATTTCATGTCAAGGATTGATTTCCAACAAGGGGTTTGACCAAGGAAAACCCCTATCCACTAACCCAACAACATTTTTTTCCTCTTGGTGTGTGATTTGCAGGTCTAGGTTATAGATTTCCTAAGGAGCAAGATTGGAGAAAAGTTGTCAAATCATTCAAAGTTGTCAAAGTTGTCACACCTATAGGTTATAAATGAGGGATTTAGATTCAAAAAATAGTTAGGAAGGAAAGAAAAAATAGAGAAGAGTAGGATTAGACTTTGAAGTTTCAAATAAGCCTAACTGGATTGATTCTCCACTTTTGATGAATGAGTCCTAGTTCCAGTCAAATTTTAGATTCTTGCAGATTCAAATACCCTGTTGGAAAATTCTTGTTCCCGCACAATTTTCTAGAACCTGGACTGATTCGCCCAGCTTGGCGAATGAGTCCCAATCAGCATTAAAGGCATATTTTCTAGTGTTTTAGACCTCCATCTAGTCATTTCCAGATTTCCAAGTGCACACATTCTATCTTGCATCCTTTTGTTTTTCCTTGAATTTCTAGATCATTTAAATCAAGTTTAAATCATATTAGGGTTTTACATTTCATCTTGCATTCCATTGTCTTTTCCAAGTCTAAACATGGTGGTGAGCCCCTTATTTGTTTACATTCAACTCCTAGGACAACCCTATTGCAAGATCTCTTTCTCTTTTGCATTGAGATGTCTATCCTTGAGTGTAATATCTTAAAAGTGGGTGGTGCTCTATGTTCTAAACCATATGATAGCACTTAATAACTCCCATTTTAAGAGGTTCCAATTTTTTTGTTGCATAATTTAATTTTTATAATGTTTTGAAGTGAGATTAGTTGTATACATAAGTTAATTCAGTATCACATAACTTTTTTTGTATTTGTTTGAATTAATTTTGTTGCTTTTGTTGTTGTTCAAATAAGAACATCAATACCCAGAGGATAATTATTTATTATTTTAAATTTTTATCTATTTTACTTATTTTCCATATGTCTGGAACATAGATCTTCATAATTGCTAAAAAAACTATCTTCACTAGAATGTAAAAATAAATATAATAATAAAATTAAATATTTTCAATATTATACTTGTTGGAAATCTTACTTTGAGTGTGACAATCCTAATTTTTTTTTTCTTATTCATTCTATTTGTTGGTCCAACCCAAAGTTGGAAACTAAAAATTGAGGAAATTTTGAGCCCTAAGGTGGAATGGTCACTTTTAGGGTCTTCATTCGAAGGTATTCAAGGACCCTCATTTGAAGGAATGTCATTCCCACAAAAAAAATTAAAAAAACCTTCAGATGAAGGTAATTTCCAAAAATGGAAAAAGGGACCTTCATTTGAAGTTCATTTTTCTATTTTTGGAAATTACCTTTGTTCGAAGGCTTTTTAACATTTTAACCTTCAAGTGAAGGTACTTTATTATATACCTTCAAATGAAGGTACCTTCATTTGAAGAAATACCTTTGAACAAAGGTGTTTTTATGTTTTCACCTTTATCCAAGTTCAAAAAGGTGATGTCCCACAAGTGGGACTCACTATTGTGGGTTCACACCTTCACACTCACCAATAAATTCTCCTTTCACTTCTTCCCTTGTTCAAAATGATTCACTAAATATATTCTCAAAAATATATTTTCTTAAGTGGCTTGAGGGATGACTCCTAGTCTAAAGGGGTTCACCTTTGCATGGTGTCATATCAATTTAGGTGACAATATTTCATTAACTAATGATATTGTACCCAAACATATAGGGTTCCCCCATCCTTCCTCAAATTTAGTGATTGTGCTGATGGCTAAGCCGTTAAACATGTATTTTAGCACTTCTTTCTTTGCATCATTCTCTCATTTTTCCAATTCCTAGTCTCTCATCATCTTATTTCATTGGTATCCCACACCTTTTCTTACCACATTATCTAGATATTTCACACTAAGCTCCAAAGGTTATAGATTTCTAAATGGGGTTGATAAACCCTCAAATCCATCATTAATCATAACCCCTTGACAATTCAAGTTCAAACTAAGGTTGATGATTCAAAATTCATTAGGAAGAGCACTCTTGCTTCCATGCCTTGGTTTAGCACTATAGTTCCAAATGCCTCTGTTTAATGCCTTCTTAAATCCATCATATTCTTTAATATGTTCCATCAATATGATCAAGTAATCATTTGTTTTATCAAGATGTTGTTTGGTTTATTAAATGTATCTTTTTGATTGAGTGATGCAATATCATATTTCCTTATGTTTATATAATCCATCTCTTTTCATAGACATAATATTCTCAAAATTATTAGAAATTTCTACATTTCCTTGATCCTTAACATCCTTAGCAACAATCCCTTTGGTGTTTTCAATTATAATCAGTTGTTCTTGTGCTAGTGGATTCTTAAGACTCTCATTATCCTCACTATTCTCAATCGTAGCCCTCACATGATTTAAAATTGGATTCTATCACATTTTCCATTCTCCTATGTTATATTTCATGTCCTAAACTTATTTAAATCTCTTTTCCTCCATGTTCAATTCCATCGCCACCTTAATCTCTTTCAAAATCTCTCTCAATTTCTTACTATCTCCTTTTGCAATAGGTTTTTTGATTTGGAGTTTCATTAATCATTTTATTCAACCCTAATGGCTCAATCAAGACCTACCTTACTGGTTTCATCTCTAAATATGATATTTGACAAGATCCATCCTTTCCACTCATCATCTCCTAGGTGCCTAACCCCTCTCATAGGATAGGACCTAGTGTATTTTTTTAGATAACATCAAAATTGTTTATTTTCTATGTGTAATCCTTTATTGATATATCTTTTCTTCTCATAAAAAAATATTATGATTTATATCCTTTCCTTACCTATTACTAAGGTCTTTACAATGAAACAAAAATATTAGTGGTAGAGGGGGTGAAAACCAAATATATATGCTTATTCTCTTCACTATTGTATTTATATTGTTGAGTCCCAAAACCACTACATTTCCTAGAACATAATCTCACTCACAAAGCCAAGGTTGTCATCAAGTGATTGAAATTGGTTCACTAAAAAAAATTGGAGGATTTAAGGTTACCTCTACAGGATTGGGTTTTCTCTCCTACACTTTGAGCTCATCTTAGGCTCAAAAGGGTGTTCCCAAGGGTATACCTTAATTATTAATAAAATTTGAAACAAAGGAAAAGAGGGGATATGAATCAAAATATAATCAAGATGGTTAACCTCTCTTTTCACTAGTTATTTCATTCAATTATGCATAGATGAATATCAAAAAACAAACCTAATTGATATACCAATCAAAAGGAAAGTTTTAAGAGGGTAAAATGTTGTGTACCTATTGCAAAGAGTGCTTTTTTGGGCCTCACTGAGGACTCATTCGTCCAATGGTGAATGGGTTCCTACTAAGGTTTTGGAAAATCAATTTCTAGGTTTTGTTCTTCAATGTCTGCACTTCCAGATCCTAGCGAGAGACTGTCGGAAACCCGAAAAATTTTGTAGCTTATTTTTTCGTGATCTTGCAAGAAAGATGACAACTTTGGCAACTTTACAACTTTCTCCAATTTTTCTCTCCACTTATTCTTCAACCTAAAACCTACAATCACACATCAAAGAGGAGAAATTTTTTGTTTGTTATGGAATATGGGTTTTCCTTGGTCAAACCCCATTTTGGTAATTAAACCTTGAAATGAAATAATGCATAAAGGAAAGATGAATGAACAATGTAATGTCACAACTCACCAATCCTTGTTGAAACCTTGGAGTGAAAATCAACAATCTTGCATGAAGTGGCCTCAATTTATATAGATCTTGATCATACAATTTGACATGAAACAATGTATGAATAGGATCTCCAATGCTACATCAACACATTAGCTCAACAACATGCATGATGCACTATGCCTTTAACATGATGATTGAATCTTGATTACTGAAATAAAATTTAGTAATCTGCCCTTGAATTATCTTGAATGCTCTATAATACTCTTGTGAAAGTACTCTTGATTGCTCATAAAAATTATTGGTGAAACTAAGTGAAATAACCTTGTATTTATACTTATCTTACTCTTAATTCCCAAAATTAAAATAAAACAAGCTGACATCAAATCTAGGATTTCAAATCATTAAAATACCGCCAAAAACATATTTGAAGGTTGGGTCCTAGGGTTAAGTGAGGACCCATTCGCCATAGGGCAACTAGGTCATAGTATACTTAACTAGGACACACTTCAGGCATTGTAAAAAGGGGGTCCTAGGACCTAGTGAGGACCCATTCACCAAGTGATGAATGGGTCCTAGGTCACTAATCTAGGACACATTCCTTGTAAAATCAAGTGTTGTGTAATATTATTTAAGAGTGTTGGGTTTTATCCCTTGGAAAATGCAATTAATTAGGCTTGGATTTGAATTAAAGGGGCCAATTAACATCAATTTAACCTCAATTAATTAATAAAGACCTAGATTAGTGTGAAAGTGTAAAGATACACTTTACAACACCCTAAATAAGGTATCATTAAGTCCATTTTATTATTAATTATTAATTCCCAAATTAAGTGTGAAAAAGGGATACTTTTTTCTACACTACATTTATCCCCCACTTTAGTGAGAGTATGACCCCATGTCAAACTCACACTAAATTAGACATTCAATACACTTATGTATGCAACAATGACAATGATACACAATGATACACTATCAAAGACCAAGAAAATACCAATCCTAGACCATCCAACGCGATGTGGAACACATCTAGGCTATTAGTTTTGCACTCACTCTGGGGTAGTGAAACCTTGGGCCATCCACTAGGTGAGTATCCCTCCAGGGAGGTGGCTTAGTTACAAAGTCATGCATGTGTGTCGGCTATCACTGTACTTACCATACCAAAGCTATCCCTCTAATAACTCCGATAGGGTTCCACTCACATTCATATCCGTGCTTAACAAATTGTGTTATGTTAAGCACCAATGCACATGGAAAGGCTCCATAGACAAGCAAGGTGTGTTATGCTAGGTGGCCTTGAATTAGGGTTGCGTTTTTGCTTCATAAGGTTAGTGAGTTGTGTTACGTTGAACACTTATGAACAATAATGTTTAGTAAAGGTTTTTGTTCACAGGGATTTCACTTCATTTGTGTAAGGTCTTCTTCTTAGGGATCATCGTGCCTAATGTCTCCAAGAGAGGAAAAATCAAGAGTAACAAATTGAAACTTAGGGGATGCCTCACGTTGCATCAAGCCACTAAGAGAAAGTCGTACGCTAAGAAATATTGCACTCTTGGAGGACATCAAACCCAATGAAACCACCAAGAAAAGGACATATCACAAAAAATAGACAATCACACCATGAAATATGCAAAAATGTTGAAAGATGTCATCGATGTATGCCCCCATGTTAAAGCAGTTGCTAACACCATTATTGTGAACAATTGCTTTAAAGTAGCCAATATTCCCTCCTAAGACATGAGAGATTACTTGGAAATCCATATGCCAAGTCATATGTCCCAAAAATAGAGCTACACCATGAAAAAGGAAGGAGGGGTTACCCCCAAAAATACAGAAGGGATCTATGGATCCGAGGTTAGTATATCTTTGTTATAATGTTGTCATAGAGCTCGGAAACATCATCATTCCCCAAATACTCATAGAACTGGAAGAATGACACAAAGAGAGTGAAAACAAAAGAAAAATCCTTCAGGTCAACATGGAAGAGACCTAAATGCTTCAACACCTTGAGTCATCTCCAAAAGGAAAACACAAGACAATATGAAAAAGGATAAAATGTTTATGACATAGAGAAGAATGTAGGTACAAATAGAGGAATGCACAAAAAGAGAGAGAGATACATCAAATGAAACAACATGGGGTATCACATTACACACATGCAATCATATAAAAGAACATGAAAACAAAAACAATGCAAAGGACTAGTAAGGCACATGCGAGTCAACCTATAGCAGGTCATCTGCATCCCAATCTTGGTCGATATACACGGAAGCCAGACAACTAGCCAAAGGGACCACAACACATGCCAAAACTAGGACAAGGCTAACTAACCCCTTTCCCCCACTAAGTGCAGGACAAGGATGAGTTGAGATAGGTGATGAGAATGAGCTCCTTGCAATAAAGGGAATGATTTGCAATGAATGTATAACATGTAATAGTGAGAATATTAAGATCGTACAACTATTACATGGAAAGGAGAAAAAGGGCATGTTGTAGGTCAAGATGTATTTTTAAAGGGTTTAAAATTCTTCAATATTTTCTTTAAAGGTCGACAATCATTGGTGTGATGTCTAAAGAATCTATGATAAGCACAATATGGTTCGGTTTTATCAATTTGTCTTTTTGTCAAATTTTCAATGTTAGGTGGTAATTTGATTTGTTTCTAGTGTAAAAGAGCATAAAAGATTGTCTTGGTTTTGGATAGTTGTAACAACTTATAAAGAGATTCAGGAGGCTCATACAACTGCTGCAACTATTATTTTTTATGTTCATGTACTCTAGGTCTCTTTTTCTTTGGTTTTATTACGATGTTGTCGTCACTTTCTTCTTCTAACTGTAAACTCTTTCCTTTTTCAGAAAAGGATGTGTTAGGAGTAACAAAGTGCTCGAAACTTGCAATTTCTTCTCTCTTATGCATGAGATATGTAATGTAAGGTGGTGAGGAGAAGGAAAATTTTAGTAAATGATATGGATTAAGGAACATATGAACTCTATCCCATCATTATGTTTAAGTGTCATTCATATATTCCCTATAAGAGGAATGACATGACCAGTGATAGGTTTGGTTTTCATAAAGCTTTGTAAGATTTTCAATTCTTCATCTAGCCTCCTTATGTTTTCTGGCAGGATATTAGCAATATATTATGCATTATTTATAGGAAGGGAAGTCATGGGAAATGAGGTATGAATGTTATGATCCATAGGGGGTTGATTATCAACACTATTATGAAGAGAGCTAGAAAACCCAAGATCCACGATGAATGGTATATTGTGGGATGACATGAGTCTCAAAATATGTCTCACAATAGTATTGCTAATAAGACAACAAGTTGTAAAGCTCATACAAGTTTTACAAACTTGGTGTGCAAACCCAAAATGGAAAGAAGCTTAAAAGGCAGCGCAATGGAATGTGTAAATGCAATTTTCATATTCTAAACAAGGTAATTTGTTTATTACACTATGCAACAATCTAAAAATGAAATGTTGTAAATGAAACTTTGAAATCACACAATGCACCAAATGTACCATATTTTTCTAGATCTAATGAAATGAATGAAATATAAAATCAAGAAATTGTAACAAAAATATAAAAGCAACAAACAAAAGCATAGAACTAAAGATTTTAATTTCCAAAAATGAAAATCAAGACTTGATCAAGGACTCATTCGCCCTAGGGAAAATGTGTCCTAGATTAGGGTTTTGAAATTGATTTTTACATATTTTCAAGTCTTTTCTAATGATTTTCAAATTCAGGTATGCTACATTAAGTTTTAGGTTTAATTTTTTGTAAATGCAATGTGAAATGCAAGTTGAAAATGTGTCAAAAAGATGACCTAAAAGACCTAGTTTGACATGCAATTTTTGTTTCAATTTTCAAATGCAAGTTTATATGATCTAAATGATATGCAAGATGACTGATTTTTTTGTACTTTTCAGATTTAAAGAATGCAGACAATGCAATCCTAAAAACCCTAGATGAGATGAAAATTTGAATACAAACTTAGACACCCTAAATGAGATCTACTTCAATGCAAATGAATGCAAGATCTAATCTAAGATGAAAAGAGACTCCAAAATCATAAAACTACAATGCACAAGAAGTCAATTTCACCAAAATGAAACAAAGGAAAAGAGGGGAGATGAACCAAAATGTAATCAAGATGGTTAACCTCTCTTTTCACTAGTTATTTCATTCAATTATGAATAGATGAATATCAGAAAATAAACCTAACTTATATACCAATCAAAAGGAAAGTTTTAAGAGGGTAAAATGATGTCTACCTATTGCAAAAAGTGCCTTTTTGGGCCTCATTGAGGACTCATTCACCCAGTGGTGAATGGGTCCCTGCTAGGGTTCTAGAAAATCAATTTCTAGGTTCTATTCATCAATGTATGCACTTCCAAATCCTAGCGAGAGACTATCGGAAACCTGAAAAATAAATTTTGTAGCCTAGTTTCCATGATCTTGAAAGTAAGATGACAACTTTGGAAACTTTTCAACTTTCTCCATTTTTTCTCTCCACTTGATCTTCAACCTAAAACCTGCAATCACACATCAAAGAGGAGAAAAATGTTGTTTGTTAGGGAATAGGGTTTTTCCTCAAGGTCAAACCCCATTTTGGTAGTTAAACCTTGAAATGAAATAATGCATAAAGGAAATATGAATGAACAATGTAATGTCACAACTCACCAATCCTCGTTGAAACCTTGGAGTGAAAATTATCAATCTTGCATGAAGTTGCCTCAATGTAAATAGATCTTGATCATAGAATTTGACATGAAACAATGCTTGAATAGGATCTCCAATGCTACATCAACACATTAGCTCAACAACAAGTTGTTGGTAGATGGTCAATACTCCCCTCAAAATTTGTGACATGGACTAACCACTTCCCATGGATCCATTAACTCTGGCGGTTGTATCGAGGATTAATAGGTCAACTTTTGGTGCAATGACAATCGTGGGGCCAACAATTGGTATAAGAGCTAAGGGTTTTGCGTTTGAATCCCCTTGGGTAACGTTGAGGGGGAGATTGTTGTAAAATGGTTAGTGCTCCCCTTGGGATTCATGACATGGACTAACCACCTCCCATGGATCCATTAACTCTAGCAGTTGTATCGGGCATTAATAGGTCAACCTTTTGGTGCAATGGCAACCGTGGGGCCAACACATGCATGATGCACTATGCATTTGACATGATGATTGATATCTTGATTATTATAGTAAACTTTAGTAATCTTCCCTTGAATTCCTTCTAGAATTCTCTATAATACTCTTGTGAAAGTACTCTTGATTGCTCATAAAAATTCTAGGTGAAACTAAGTGAGATAGCCTTGTATTTATACTTATCTTACTCTTAATTTACAAAATTCAAATAACACAAGCCAAGATCAGATCTAGGATTTCAAATCATTAAAATACAGCCAAAAACATATCCCAAGGTGGGGTCCTAGGGTTAAGTGAGGACCCATTCGCCATAGGGCAAATGGGTCCTAGTGTACTTAGCTAGGACACACTTCAGGGATTGTGAAATGTTATGTAAAAAGGGGGGTCCTAGGACCTAGTGAGGACCCATTCGCCAGATGGAAAATGGGTCCTAGGTCACTAAACTATGACACATTCCTTGTAAAATTAAGTGTTGTGTAATATAATTTAAGAGTGTCAGGTTTTATCCCTAAGAAAATGTAATTAATTAGGCTTGGATTTGAATTAAAGGGGACAAATAACCTCAATTTAACCTCAATTAGTTAATAAATCCCTAGATTAATGTGAAAGTGTAAAGATACACTTTACAACACCATAAATAAGGAATCATTAAGTCCATTTTATTATTAATTATTCATTCCCAAATTAAGTGTGAAAAAGGGATACTTTTTTCTACACTACAAAATCAAACAAAATGGACAATTACAAGTTAACAACAACCAAACCCAATATGTTGACTCGAACCCAGAGATTTTCACTAGATCAAGAACAACTAGTTGCATAAAAACCCCTATATAGTTGATGATAATTTACAATAATAATCCACGTGAAATGAGAGGCTCTTTGATGATAAATTCCTAGTTGTGATACAAGGTTCCGAATGCACAAAACTACTCCTACTCCTATACTAATGATTAATATTTTTTATTATGATTAATGTCATGAATGCATAAAACTAATCCCACTCTTACACTAATGAATTTTCCCAAACCAATGCCTATATATGGGTAACAAAGTCAAGTCAATAAGGAAAAATCAATAAAAGGTAAAATATTGAAAGATTGATCTAAACATAAGAATGAATCAAAGGAAAATATTGCAGACATAACATGCTTAGTTATCCACAATAAAACTATACAAGTCAACATGCAAATTAGGAAAGATTGTTACAATGACTGTAAATATTTTAGAATGTTGTCACATTATCTAACAAAATTTACATTTAGAACACTAGGTATGCAAAAGGAAATATTTTTAATACTTTGAAAGACCCTAAACATGTACTTATGATTCTAGAGACATAACATATGCAACACACTCTACCATGGTACCTCTAGATATTTGACCACTTTCATTACTCTCTTACAACTAACTTTCAATTATTGAAACCTTATAAATTTTTAACACCTCTTCTTTCACTAAGAATAACTACCAACCATTTGAAATGAGTTCTGGAACACAAGATTTTTTTGGATTGAAACCCTAACTCGTGACACTATAGTTCCCATGAAATTTGTGGCTAGTGATACATCCTACCCAAATGGAAAATTTAGATCAATGAAGGATATTTATATTTACTTCTAGTATCTAGGCTAGTCATTTCCATTTATGTGAGTTGGTGGAGTAGATGAAGGAGAAGCATTTTTTTGATCCTTTACAACCTTTAAAATAATTTCCTCATGGTTTATTAGACCTTTGGATGATAAAGAATTAAAATCCTTGAACCCCCAAAAAAGTAAAGAAAAATCATTAAAATGTTGAACCATCACTTCCCCACTAGACCATTGGATTTGGAAGAGAAGCATGTAATTCCCTAATGTCCCAATGCAAACACTTTGTTGGGAATTGGGATCCCATTGAAAAACATATCAAACCAAGGATGTGGGAACATCCACCATAGATATCTTGACAAAGCACTTGATCATTGAACCTCAAGCCTCCATCAAACAACCTACCAAAGGGATGAGGTGGGTGACACTTTGACAATCCAAACATATGATGATGTTAATAGAGGAAAGGTGGACCTTTGGGGCATCAAGAATAAAAGGTAAATCATGAATGGATGGAAAACCACAAAATTTTGAAAGACATAGAGGAATTTCGAAGTGGAGTGAGTGAAATGTTATGGTATTGGAATTTCGAGGAAAAGATGATTAGGATAATGGGTTTTATGGGAATGAAGAGATAAGGATGTTCAAAACTTTGATAGAAAAAAGTTTGGGGAATGAAGGAATGGTGGGAAAGGAAGAGAAAGATCGAAACTTTGATATTCAAATACTTGGGTGAAATTAAGAAGGCTTTGATGGAGTTTCAAAATATTGGGGGTCAATGGAAGGAAGTGATCAAATAGGGAATGCACAAAAGTTTGAAAGTCTAACTTTATGGAATTGGGGACCAAGGGATGGATGGATGAGGAAGTTTGAAATTCCAATAGACACAAATAACTTATAATTTTTTAATAGACTTTCAAATTTTGGGGATCGACGATGCCAAGGAATGGTAAGAAGGAAACAAAAACCTTGACAAACAAAAAGGCCAACAAATTCAACACTTATGAAGCATTTAACCTTCAAACTTCAAGGGTTGAGGATGCTTAAAATAGGTTTGAGTGTAAGGGAAACCTTGAAAGTTTAAAATATTAAAAACTTTGAAACTTAGTCGCTTCTACAAGGCATCTGGCTCTTTGAAGTGATAGGAAAGGAATGTAGGGATGGACAACTCCTACACACTGACAACCCAAAAAACAACACTTAGTAGATTTTAGAAAGGATGATAGTGGAGAGTTGGGATTTGCAAGGGAGGTATGCAAGTATGAGCAACCCTAAAACTTCAAAATATTGAAAATCACAATACTTAGCCAAATTTTGGTTCTTCAACTTTAGTATTTGACTAAATCATGAAAGGGTGGCCTAGTAAAATAACCAAAGGTAAAATATAAAGCAAGATGGACCATTCAAAATTTCTTAGATTGGTTATCAACAATGGGGCACATATTACTAAGACACATAGAAAGGAAGGTCTCAAGCAAAAAATGAATTTACATACTTGATTCCCAATAATGGCTTTGGTTGGAGACATGTGTCTCTTACAAGCACAACGAGAATCTAGAATCTCTAAGTAGACCAAAATTTCACCATTATCAAACAAAACACCATCTTGGCCACATGGATGAAGACTACTTAGACAAGACATCGAGCAATTGACATTACTACTATGTTCATCAAGTTACTAATACACCTATTAACTTAGAAGAGA